>JAURVB010009674.1:0-15104 GCA_033002965.1 Piper betle | reverse complement strand
ATATGACTTTGAAATTTTGGCTATTTTTGAAAGAAAATTTTAAAATCTAGATATTTTTTATACTTTCTTGATCTTATTCCTTATATAAAGTATTGAGTTTTGAGTCAAGCCAAGTTGAGTATGTATAAGCCAGAATTAGGTCATTTAATATCGAGTCAAGTTTCAAATCAAGTTTATAAAAGTTGAATTTCGAGTTGAATCGAATTTACTTGAGCTTTGAACAAACATAACTAACTACTCATTTTGCTCTTAAGGGAAACAATTATGCCACTTCGATTGTAGAAAAGCCTAGAGAGAATAGTTTTAAATATTGTACAGTAATCATAACAAATTTTTGGGTCGTAGAAAGTATATTTGGTTCAGCCATATTGAATAGGGTTGAAGATATTCTAAAATTATAAATAAAATATTTTATTAAAAATTAAAATACGTTTTTATCATGAATATTTTAATAAATATCAATAAAATACCAATTTTTTAATAAAAATTGAATTTTGTAACAAAAAAGGTACTGATAAAAATGGTCCAAAAATTTCAATCGTATCAAATTTAATAGTGATACGCTATATATTGAGTACAACCAAGTGATACAATATGAAATTTAAAAATGTGCTATAAAGTTATTTTTTATTTGACTAAAAAGCTAGGAGTATTGATTATGATAAAATACTTTTTTTCCATTTCGTGAGTTACATCATTTATATTGGAAAATATAAACTTATGGAATTAATAAAACTGGTGATCTTATTTGCACATGTGAATTTAGGTATATTTTATATTAACGAGTTAGTAAAATTAGTTTTTTTAAGTGTAATTTATATTTACACAATTTTTGTATAATTTACGGTTCAGATTAAAAAAACTGAAAGCCCGTCCATTAAATTATATACCTCTCGCTTTTTATCGACCAAAGGCTTGTGGGCCTAAAAGAAATAATAAATAGAGATTTAGGCTAAATTTACAATTTAGATTTAATAACAGTCTTGTTCACGGGGTGGGGTGATTGGTAGGAGCAGACAAATTCTTTTAAACAAATAAATGAGATTTAATCTAAATTTTACAATTTAAACTTAATCATAATTTTATTTACGGGAAAACTAATTGAAGTTTTTTGAAAAAGTAAATTCCCCCCAAAGCAGTGGTTGGTTGGCTTATGACACCGAAAAGAGCAAAAATCTTATCCCAATTCCCAGCGAACAAAAATGCTGCAAACCATCTCTCAACGCCGGTTCGACCATCCCTTCCTCGCCGCCGCCGCCGCCGCCACCGTCACCCCCGGCGTCGTCCATCCCTCCTTCCTACGCGGCCGCCGCTCTCCCTTCCGACTCCCCCGCCGGACATGGCCAGCTATGGCGCAGGTGCTCGACTCCACCCCGCCGCAGTCGCCGGCGGACGACGGCCCCGTCGAGCTCCCGCCGTCGTCCTCCCCGGTGACCCTCGGCGATACCGACCAGGCCACCCCGCTCCAGGTCGCCACCAGCGTCCTCCTCACCGGTGCCATCGCCGTCTTCCTCTTCCGCTCCTCCGCCGCCGCGCCAAGCGCGCCAAAGAACTGGTTTTTACCTCTTCTCTCCCTTCTCTCACGCTGTTTCATCTTTTCTTTTCTTTTTTTAACTGATTTGGGGAGGATGCTTCTTTGGTGGTAGAGGGTGAGGTCGTCGGGGATGACGAAGAGGGGTGTAAAGGAGGAAGCTTTGGAGAGCTTGAAGGCAATGCAGTCGGCGAAGTTGGAGCCCGGGGCGCCGCCGTCGCCGCTCCAGGCGCTTTGGGGTGGTCTCACGGCAGGGGCCATCGCCATTCTGCTCTACAAGTTCACTGCCACCATTGAGGGTGCGCTCAACCGCCAGACCATCTCCGACAACTTTTCGGTATGTTATGTGTTTGTTGATTTGTCTCTCCTCGCTTGTACCTTCCTGAGAACAAGCTCTGATTTTAATTTTCTTTCGCTGTTTGTATAAACTAATATCCGTGCTGTTCTGCTCATAATTCTGTCATTAAATTTGTTCTTATAATGGATCTTGTACAACATATAATTACTATCTATTTAGTAATGCATGAAGTACCATTTTATAAGGAACGTAATCGTCTGTGGTCTAGGATAAATGTAGCTACACATCATGAAGTGATTGACATCAAGCTTTTCCATTCTCAGTTTTAGGGGCTTTGATTATCCTTCATGGTTTAAGCTTAAATATATGGTTTAATCTGAAGGATTGTCCCCTCTCTTATTTTTGCTCGTATAAACTGATAGCCACGCAATTTAGTTAATTGTTCAGTTTATTCTTATAATGGACCTTGGACTATAATGATGGGGATGATTGTTTTTTATTTAGGAATGTGCGCTGAGCAATCGACTGGAACAATTGATTAGGAACATAGGCAACTGATGTTAGGAATAAAGTATAGAGTGAAGATGATGTTTACTCATCATTAAATATTTGCCACTAAGCATTGCACTTATTTGGTTTAGCAACTAGACTATCTTTCTTTGGTTTAAGCTCAACACATGGTTTTAGAAGATTCCTAAGGAGTTTCTTCAAAATGGAAAGCTCAACAAAAGCACTTGCACAATGTGGACCTTAAAATGTCACCAAGGTTGACAGTATGTTTAACTAATCTGAAAAATTGATTAATAAGTGTTGTAAGAACTTCATGATGTTGGTTGGGTCGTAATTGCTTACAATTGACAATGAAATTGTGGAAGTGCTTAGTTGTGAAGAGACTTCCCAATTAAACTGCGATTTTTTGCTTTCCTATTGGTCATTTGGAGCAGATAGATATTGAAAGGATTGTTTATGCTTCACAAGGAAAGTTAACTATATTCTCAAATATCTTGATGTTTGCTCTCCATTCTTTACAATGCACCATTTACACATGTTGTGTTACTCATTTCACTGATAAAAGATGGGCGAAATTTCTGTGCACGATATGGAAAGTGTATGTCTTCATCAATTGGTTAGACATGATTGATGACTAAATTATGGATAATTAGGAGTTCATTTCATTTTGAACGGTTATATGTGAATTCATTCTCTCACCAACTTGTATGCCTTTCTTCTCAAATGATATATTTTAGCCAAGTTGATTGTATCTGTTTGGAGAGGCAAAATGTTATGTTCCTGATGATTTTTTTGCTCTGCTCCACAGGTTCGTCAAATCACAATAACCATCAGGTGAGAGTGTAAAGTTTGTGCGATGAGTTATGATTCTGATTATAGTAGGAAAATCATATCCTCTAATATGTGCCAAAGCCACCCAAATGGCCCCCAGATATGTGTGGGATCACCCGATAAAGGGTAGGTTATAGAATGGTGTCCCACATATTTTCAGCCCGACTCAACTAGGGGACCTACTTATCTAGTTCCTTGAGTGTGAAACATAGAGGAAATTAGAAAATGCCTCAATGGGCTGGATGAGCGTGGCAATGGCATGGATTTACCCTGAATTCATATACCACCCACTCGCAATATGCCCAGTCCATCGTATCATGTCCATGTATGCCCCATTTAGGTTGGTTTTTATTCGCCTGATACAACTTTCTCACAATATGTGGACCTTCACGTATTAATTACTTTTTTTCCAAAATCTGACCATTTGTTATCGCTTCTTCAGGACAATTATCAATGGTATGTGCTATCTTGCAACGTTTGTGTTCGGAGCCAACTCAGTTGGATTAATATTATATTCTGGTCAACTTGCTATTAATTCCTTTATGGAAAATTCTGAGGAAACTGTAAAAGCCGATGAGCAAAAGAGCTCGAGTGATTCCACATTGGATCCAGGAGATGCAGGTGGACAAAAGGACAGCGATCCACAAACACTTGATAAAACACAATAGCTTCCAACAAAGATCATCTACTTTTGTAGAATGTATGTATATCTTCCTAGTGGCTTCTTTGTGTAATAAAGTTACCAAAGCCATTACTGGCTTTTTCTCGGTAAATGGCTATTGTGCAGTCATCTCTACCCTTGGTCTATAGCAGAGCTTGTTCAAGATTTCCGCAACTTGCAATTTTGCCTCATACTTCCCTCTCGTGCTGGCATGTCTTTGAAAGTGTAAATCACTACCGTTACCGTTCTGCTTCAGCCGAATTTCAGTTTTGTTTGACAAATCCATAGGTGGATTTTCAATGACGAAGCTTCACGAGGCAAGTCAGCTCCTTTCATTTTTTTTTTGGTAACCCGATCCTCATGTTCTCATCTGACATTTTACCTCAACTTGTATGCAAAATGAGTTGGATGTAACATGGCTGCCTTCTAATAATTTAATCGTCATGACGCCCGCAATACGCACATAGTTTTGAAACCAATCATCTCGTTGTTTCTGCCCCGAGTTCATGGGTGAAGTCGTCATTGGCAACACAAACCTTGCACAATGTAACGCTTTTTTGCGTGGTGGTTCATTTTAATCTTCTTAATTTGGAGCGGTTTCTCTCAATGCGAATGATCTGTAAAATGATGTACGCCATATGGGACCACACTGAAAAAAATGCATCAAAAGTTTCATAAAACTGATAAATGAATCAGCAGAAAAGCCATGAGAATGATCAAAACAAACAAGTTCGGAAATCGATCATAGATGAATTGATACAAAGCAGCATTAAACGCTCGCAAATTCCTCAATAGAGGAATACTCAAACTAGAACACTTGCAAGCACAAAACCAAATACAGCTGCAAGGCTCCATCTCGAGCTCAATCCTCTGTTCCCTCCATTGTTCGGACTCCCACCTGGGTTCGCCTCTGCTGGTGATGCAGCAGCTGTTGGCGGCGATCTGTTTGACCCAGGCGACTTTGGTGAATCCGGCGGGGATGATGCTGGCGGCTTGGCCCCAAACAAATCCAGTGGCAGCAGCACCTTGTCAAGCTGGTACACTGCCAATGGCCTAGTTGACCTGAGTGGATTGTTGATTTGGGTCTCCACCAATCCACTGGAGACGTTCACCTGGTTGGCCGAGGTGGTGAAGTTGAGGGTGTAGATACCACCGCCATTGCCACTGGCTTGGGTCCTTACTGGGTTGCTAATGGTCTGGAAGTCTTGGAGAGTGTAGAACTGGGGGAGGACATGGTAGAGGACGAATGCCACCTGCTGCTCCTGCGAGAGACCGTTGAGGATGCCGGCTTTGAGGTTCTGGAAGGCGTTATCGGTGGGGGCGAGGAGGGTGAGGCCCTGGTTAGAGCTGTTCGCCTGACTTACGATCTGCCTGTCAACATGGGTGGTGGAGAGGAGGCGGAGTAGGACGTCGTACTGCCCACCTTGCACGAGGGTGTCAGTGAGGTTGAGTGGAGACGGGGCAGGCGCCGGCACGGTCTGGGCATTGACGATGGAGGCAATGGCGAGGAGGAGGAGGAAGCGGAGGGGGAGGGGGAAGCCATTGCTAGTGGGGTGGTGCAGTGGAGGTGTGATGGAGAGGTTTTGGAGGTATATAAGAAAGTATACACGTATGAGCTAGTCAGCTTGTTGCTGATCTTGAACTTTAATAATCAACCACCATATTCATGTCTGTTTTACTAATCATATAGACTTAATTGTTTTGTTAAAAACTCGTTATATGGACTAATCCAGGCGTTCATGATATGATCGTTCTCTCTATTTTTCTAAATCCCGATAATTTAATACTTAATGGAGTTCATGTCACATTGTTCCTAATTTAGTGACCTCCCTCACCGTGTCAATTCAAATCACAATAAGTCTTTGTCTACACAGCACGCAAAGCTGAAAGTTTACTTATTAAAAAAATCAATACATAGCTTATTTAATTCATGATTGCCATATATACCTATCTTATTAAAAGCAGAAGAAAAAAACTATTTCAGCTGATTATAGTGGTAGTAGCTCGTCCCTATATTGACCATGCTTCTACAACATGGTGGCTTCAATCTGATGGGGTTACAAGTGCCCAAAAGAAATTCTAAACAATTTATTTTGGACAAAAAAATCTTAACAGTTCAAAGTTTTGGAGCCGCTACCAGCTTCGTCCTAATTTTTGTGGTGGCATAATTCAAACAATATGATTCGTTAGGTCAGATATATTGTATACATGCTTCATTTTTTTTCTAAATCGTTTATCTGTTCAAAATATTCTTTCTGGTAGTTGATAAAGACCCACATATTTTAATTATGTATATAACTCGTAGCTTTACTGATCAATATAATATAAAAATTCTACAATATCATTGGACAACTTGAAATGAGGAAAATCACCAACTTAGAAATTTGTCAAATATTATTACATGTTCAGTTCAATTCTTGTAATTATTATGCAATATCCTACGCTATGTTCGTTTGCTTAATAATTAAATAGGCAATGTTATATGAGCTGATTATATCAATTTCTTGTACAATTTAATAAAAATTGAATTAGAGAAGAAACTCTTAAAGGTTTAGAATTTTTAACAATTACCACTCCAAACCCGGTCACGTAGAGCAAATCGAATTTCCTACTGTCAAACTAGTTTGCACTTACACGAGAGGCAAAATAATTAACCAACTGAATTAAAAATACGTCCATGTAAAGTAAAGCCAAATTGTCAAGTACTTGGTGGTGGAGAAGATTTGATACAAGATAACACAATGTGAGCTCATGATCTACGAAGTCTACTACGTTACTTCACATCTTCCACACATACCAATCAACTTGTCCAGTTCAAGTCCAGGCTGCCAACAGCGAAGTTGATTAGGATATGGTTGCGATTGTTGGCCCAATTTCCACACACCCAGGCTGCCAAACAGCGAAGTTGTTTAGGAAATGGCTGCTATTCCAATTTCCACACAATCTTCTTATCTTGTGTAATCTCTTAGTTCTTCTTGATCCTTTCTCAATCCTACTCCATCCAACAAGTTTGCCCTTCGCTTTAGCTTGAACTTGAAAGAATTTGATAAGAAGATGTTATTTGGCATGCGGGCACATAGCAGGCCTATCTTTCCCTCTCCCTTTTCATATCTTGTATTCTTTGAGGCATGCATTATCAACTTCAGACTTGAGTATTTAACGATGTCTAACGTATATAAATGAATCCAACTGTTAATAGTTAAATACCCTGTCAGATTCTATTCCTATTCATATATTACTTAAATTGTTATTTTTTTCTTTTTATATATTGGAGTCGAGAACTGTTTCTTGGTCATGTATGATGAGCCTCATATTTACCTCCCAGTGCCAAACAGAAGGCGGCTCCGAATAACAAGAATCAAATGATCGATTAACCAACTCAAATTGATCAATAAATAACAATAATTAAGTGGTGTCAAGTCATAGACGGGCCTTCAGAGCATCCCATGTGGTTACCTTTGTCACAAAAATTCATTGGCGTGTCCAAATATCGGTGCCAAACTCTTTCATTTGCTATAGATTTCAAACGCGTAGTAAGAACAAGGGTGACTATGCCCACAGTGTAACCAACTCTGCTCTGTACACTTAACTCCACAGTAAACCAAAACATTTTCTGCATACTTATTTTTAAAAATGTTAGCTATATTATGATTCTCCTCCTTTATTCACTGGAGCTTCCATGTCCGTATCACCATGCACACCATTTAACCCAGAATTTGTTTCCACCATTTCAATAGGGGTGTTACTTTGATCAGTGGTACTAGGGACGGAACGTCCACCTTGAGTAGAAGTCCTCCTCCTAACCATTTCTTGTAGACTCTCATACATTCTCTGCATCCATTCATTTGCCCTTATCAATTGCACCACATACACTGCAAGTGAAACTGTGGCCGTCCCCCCTGTGATCACAAACAACCCCCAAAAGCTGTCTATTTTTAGCTTTTCAATTGGCAGCTCGCTTGAGCAATTGAAGGAAGACACCATTCCATTGTAGAGACGTTGGAGATTGCCCTCTTCAGACAGCTCAAGAATTGCCTGCGATACACCAGAAAGGATTGAGAATCCTTGGGAAATGCCTGCATGCAGTAAGAGCTCATCAATTTTTTGCCGAAATCATTGTTAACCGACTCATCGAGCCAACTATTGCCATTTTCGCTAAAATATTAAGAGATTTCTTGATAAATGGATGGCGTTTACATATACTTACGAACCCAAATCCTCCTACATCAAAAGTAGGCCCCGTAATGAGTACTTCCTTGCAATACTTGGCAACAAGAACTTTGGCAAATGGGACTCTCAAGAATGCTGCCTGGATCTCCCTACTAGTTAGAGCTTTTGGGTAGTCGTCACCTGAAGCAAACTTCTTGATATTTCTGTGATCAATTTGTAGAACATTGGCAAGATAGTTGGCAACGAAGGAACCATTGTCACATCCAATCTTGGCATTTGTTCTTCTTAGCGTGTCCACATCCAATGCTGCTGTTTGTATGCCTTGTAATGTAAGTATTGAAGTGAGATTTGCTGTATAGCTTGATGTCAATATGATTGTTACAAACAGCCAAACAACCATGGTGATTATCGACAGGTTGCTTAGAGGCTGTTCTCCTGCATTTACACAAATGGGCTAATAATAATTAGTTAATTAGAGCTATAAATAATTAAGGTTGATTCTATGTAATTCGAAGATAAAAATTAGGTTTGAGAACCTGTACCTCACGATGAGAAAACATAGCTTAGTAACGGAATGTGATTTAGTGATGTGAAGAAAATTTTTATATGGCAATATTTCGTAGTGACAAACTTGGAGACTATCTAATGCTCTGAGTTTATTATCTAGTTATAAGCCAGCAGTGGTGCATATGGTATTTACCATTTAACATAATGTCTCGTAGAGGTATTACCATGGTGAGAGAAGAGAGTGGTGAAGGAGAGCCAGATCCACAAGCCAGCTTGGTTGCAGAAGCCTCCCTCTGATCTGCATGGTGGCCTCTTTCAATCAACCACACAACAAAGCCATTGTAGAGGGTGAGGAGAGCTGTTACTGCCCACATCCAGCGAGTGAAGGGCTTCACAAAAATCCAACCTTTGCTCTCTGATTTGTGAAGCCCTGCGCCAGAGGCTACTACCATCACTAGTCCGGGCTCTGCATATGGCTGTGAGAACTGTACGTACTGGTAGCGTTCCGAGACAATTGAGGTGTCACCAACCACAATATCGTACTCCTAGTTTAAGATTCACAATCATTTACAGAAAGTGAGATTGTATAGCTCATGTATGCTCTTAAACATTTGCAGTTTACAAGCTCGTGTGGTTACGTCGGTTCAAATCCTGAATGGATGTCTACTCACATTTTATATGAGAGGAAGTTCTGCTATATCTATCAGTTCACAGTTTAATCACAAAAAATAAACCGATTAACCATCTAAAATTGAATATGTACTTATACTAGACTTGAGGGAAATTCAAGAATCATTGTTCTTACCTTGCCAACCTCCTGAATGAGAGAGTCATAAGTTCCATTATGTGGAACATAGTCATAGCGCAGGTCATACGGCAGTCTATACATTACTGCATTGAAGACATCAATGGAGAACCCAGTGAACCGATCCTTTTCATTTGAAGCATCCATATTTACTTTCACAAACTCAGGAAAGGCTGATTTTCCGGGCACCCCAATAATCAATTTTTTTGTTCCTGATGGAGGACCCCACCTGTTTGGAACATCCCACGCCCCCCCGGGCCAATAGATCTGTCCCAAGACTCTCATGGATTTACTATTGTTCCAGCGTTCATGATCAAGTCTACGCCTGAAACCAGATGCATCAGACCAAAGCCCCAGCTCTCTGTAGCTCTTTCCCACTACATTCAACACCTCAATGTATTGAGGGGAAACCAACGTTCCCTCTCGATCAAAACTAAAAGGTCCACTCAACCCTTTGAAATTACTAGCTAACACAGCTTTCAAGAGTTCGCGTGTTGAGTTCTTCTTCTGATTGGAATGCAGAGATTGATGTTTTTGACATTGTCCAATGTATCTCATCGCCAAAGCCACTGACCATACAGCATCATAGGCCTTTAATCCACCCATCTCATTAAAAGAAGTCGCCATATTCATGTCCGGGAATTGATCAGTAATATGGTTACTTGTTGGAGGGTGGTAGTCTTTAACTCCAATAACTCCTTGCATAGATGATATAACAGATGAGTGAACCGTGTCTAGGTGACTGGTAATGTCCATGCCAGTGATCCAAACGATATCCTTCTCCCATCATTCCCATACGGGTCGCGTCACCGAAGATCTGAGAACCAAGCTTCATGGAAGTGTAAACGACGAAGATCCTGCTCTGCCTATCGAGAAGCTTTTGCAACTCCATTGACAAATTAGATTTTGGGGAAGGGGGAAGGGCCATCTGATAATCAATCATAGAGTCCACTTCTAGGAGTGCATTGGAGAGTTGTGGTATGATGGTGCTAGAAACGAAATCCATGTCTTCATAGATGACAGTCACTCTCTGCCATTTCCAAGAACCAACAATTGCAGCAATGGCTTTTAGCTGCATGGACTTGTTTCTTGTTAGCCTGATCAGAAAGGGCCACTTCGTTGAGCTCCATGAAGGGCTTGTTTCGGCCAAGGAGAGGACCGGGATCTCCTCTTCGGTGCCTAGCTCAGCTACAAAGGCAGCTTCTTGCCATGTTTCCAGACCAATGAGTGCCTGCACTTGCTTCTCCTTGATTAGCTCGGTTGCTGCATCTCAAAATCTACCATCAATCTCTTAACGTAGACCACGCACTCTAATCAGTACTCAGTCCTATAGGTAATAGTTATATTTATCCCTTCAAGCAAAAATGATTTATTTTTATCATCAATAAATTAAAAATGTTTATCTCAAGATCATGAGGGCTTGTAATTTCTTTTGTGGTTAATAGTAACAAAATTATGCATGGTTTTTCCAGAAGTGAGAAAATTATCAACCCTCGTTAATTAACTCCATTTGTTTTTTTACCTTTTTTGGGTTTTTTCCCCTTTTAAATCAATCCAAATTCTATAATATGTATCCTGTCACATTTGATTAGGCTTCTTGATCTTCTCACTTGCCACCTTCTTTCCGCTGAAAATTCTTTGAAATCCAGCTACTAGTGCCCCTAAAGAATCAAATTTTTCTTTCAAAAAAAAAATAAAAAGAAAGAATGAACTATCTTGGCCTCGCCTATATGAACAGTGCGAGGCGGCATAGTCATTGTATTCGGTTATCATGCATAAAAGGCTAATATATATTTCTTAGTAGTTATCTATCATCCGCTGTGTGTTATAGGGAAGTACGTACCCCATGTAAACGACGTCGGAAAATGAAATGGCTTGAAATTAAGTTTCATAGAGAGAAAGTCAAGACATTCATGAAATGAGTCGAGACTTACTAATTTCCAATAAAAATATCAAACTTCTTCGACAATATTATGTGGCTTGTGAGTTATCTGGTCCTTCGTTGACAATGATCTTCATAACTATATGCCAGACTGTCAACCTCTTGTAGCGTTTAGTCTGAGCAGTTCTTTTCGTGTATATTTGTAGACTCTTGTGAAAGAAATTTCCATCAATCATTCTGTCATGATGAATTAATTTGACCCTTGAACCAACATAAATGTTGACCGTATTGGTGCAAATGCAATCCTTTATCCGAATGTTTGGAATCTACGTGCATTGCAACGCAAGCGTTGACAATTACTATCATTAACACAGAATTTATCCATCGAAAGTGCATGAATTTAGCATAAATCAGATGGTTTACTCCAGTCGACTACAACTAGTTTTCCAATGTGCAAAATGCAAATAGCTAGGTTCTACCACTAATTGATTAAGCAAGTGAACGAATAACTAGGCAAGATATTGCCTAGTTATATTACAGATAAATTTTAATTTTATAGATAAATACTTGTTGAATAATAAAATAAATTATAATGATCTAATATATTAGATATAGGTTTTAATTAATTCTGACTTTAAAGATAAATCTTAATTAAATGAGATAATATGTTATAATAATTTGATTTTTTTATTTTTATATTTTGATTGGTCAAATCCCCTACTTTTAATTAGAGGTCGGTATTGAGTTTTCTTTTTATTAATAAGAATAGATATAAGATCGACAACAATTATTTTCAACCAATTCATATATAACTTCATGACAGGTTGAACCTATAACTCACTGACTCTAATACAACCAAAATACAATTAGATAATTTAAGATTTATAAGTACTATCTTGCCTATAATATAAAAATGTATATTTTCTCTACGATGTACACTATAAAACTTTGGAGAAAAGTTGGGAGGTAAAAAATAAGATGGCCAAAAATAGGTGGCAAAAGAATTTTCACGGCTTTAGGCATGCACAAAACTAAAAAAAAAATTATGCAAACACATACAATATATATATATATATATATATATATATATATATAATATTAGAGTCTTTTATCGGGGTTTCAATAACTAAAGAAAAAGTAAGGCAAAAAATAAAACTTTTTCAAAGGTTCCAACATATAACCATGGAGAAAAGTGTGACAAAAAGATGACATGGTGTTTTTATAAGGGGTGGAGATTAAAATTCATTTTTTTATAGTACTAAAAACTCAAGTTATTAAGAAAACTAGAATTACTTAATTTAGTTACATGACATCTAAGACTAGATGGCGGAGAGGCCACAGTACTGATTACAATATTGACAAATTAACAATCTATACATGTTTCGTAGTAAGGATATGAAAGGTTACTATACTTTTAGTTTACCTGCAGAGAGTGCCCGAACAGGATTATCCCCAGAATCCTTGACATGAAGAGCTAATCTACAACCGGTAGACTTGTAAAATGAGTGGACGGCCAACTCCATGGCAAGCTTCTCCTCCTTCCCAGCTTCAGACGCCAAATTTACTATCACCCCTATCCTCCCTATATCTACAGCTTCCCTCTGCCTTCTCCACTCCTCCTGTCCGACCATTAATGGAGCTAGCATTAACAAAATCCAAGCAAAGGAAACAAGGAAACGATAAAAGGGAGACTTAGGCATGAGATGACCAAGTAGCTAGCTAGAGCTAAGAGATATTGGGGGGAACATAAAAATCAGCTCCAAATGGACGGAGTGAGGGAAGCCCTCTGATATATACACAAAGATGTATATAAATGGCACTGAGTACTCCAAGATCAATGGAAATTGGAAGGGGGCTAGCTACTTAATGTCTTAGTCATTACTCTAATAAGTCAAGGTCCGTAATGTGTATTTTTGCAACTAACTGGCAAGAGGTTAAGTGGTCCAAGCAGCGTGTTGATTATTCCTAGTTTCAATCGAGGCTGGCCCAATAAGTTTGCATACTTGTGGGTTTTTTTATTGTATATGTATATGTATACATCAGAGATATTCCACAAGTCCTCTACAGAAAGGTGAGTTCTTGGTATCTTCTATGATGATGGGTACTACACATAATACATAGCTAATTTATAAGTGTTGGATGGAAGTAATATTTAATGGGCAGATAAGACTTGAACGTCAGGCCGACTTATCCGTTATTTAATAAGGTTGGTAATTGATTTGTCTAGGCAACTAGTTGTCTCGTACCTTGGTGAACAATTAATTTGATCGAGTTTGTTTGATTAAATCAACCTTGATAAAATGAACCATTAAACTCGATTGAAATATATTAAGGCTGAATTCAAAGAGGATGCCATTGTCAATTTCTTGCACAGTTTAATAGAAAGTTCTTTAAGAATTTCTTTTTTAGGCAGACAGTTTAATAGAAATTGAAGTAAAGAAGAAATTGGCGGGAAGGGTACTTGTTTTCTTTCAAACCCTGGAGGGGGTGATCGTCATTTAATCCCTGGCTGTTGCTTGGGTCTCCCTTCTCAAATTTTCTGCCACCCTGACCTATAATTTGCGGACGTCCTTTAAGGACACCTGCATCTTCTTTTCCTACTTGTTTCTCCCTTGCAGGTCGCTTGCCCTTTGGTGGGCTATCTGAGTTTGTGGGGTCATGTGAAATTGTACCCTGGCTTGGGTTGCCACTGCCATTTTTCTTGGTCCTTTTTTTGACGCTTCCATATCCGGGTTCATTTTTGTCTTACAAAGGATGCAGTTGTTCAACTGCAGCAAAAAAATGTATGCATGAACCGGAACATGCATGATATGTATGCATGTACGCATCAAATAAGCATAGTAATTTTGATTTTAGAAGAATCCAATTATGCGTTTAGATCAAGGATGTAGTTGTTTCATGGCTTACAATTTAATGGGATACTGGAAAAACCAGATAAAAACTAGCTAGAAATTGAAGATCAGCAGGATATTCTAACTCTCTTACAAATAATATCAGTTCTACATCTTGCATTCCTTGACTAATGTCTTGTATAATCCAACCAAATCGTTAATTCTACGCCACCATATATGCCAAAAAATGTTCATACCCACCACTTACTAACTACATATACACACTTGATTAATTAGTAGCAGGAAATAAAATCAGCATATATAATAAATAAACCATCGTTGTCAATTATGAAGAACCCAACTAGCTAGCAAGTAACTTTGACCGCAAAAAAACCTCTCTAGCTAGTAGCTATTAATCAAACAATTACAGATAACTAATTAATTAAGTGAACGATACCGGTAATTAAACCTTGTAAAACAACTAGAATTGAAGAGATTAATATGTAGCAAATATAAACTGCGTATAAATGAATACCCTTTTGTGGGACGTGGTGTCGGCCTCCAGGCCGGCAACGTCAAGCTTCGCATTTGATCCAGAGATTCTATATTAGTGCGTGATGCAGTTGGTCTTACTCTCCTTGTCAGCACCATTGTAGTACACCAATGGCTTCTTTCAGGCGATCTCTTCGTTGGTGGCCGGGTAGGTGATTATCTCGTCCGCTGCCGTCGCCTTGCGGTCTGTCGATTGGGTCTGCTCCCTTTCTTGTCCTTCCGTTCCCTGGGCCTGAAGAAGTACCATGTCAACCTTGCGTCCCAATATGGTGCTGGTGTAAAGGAACCTGCACCACCCGAGATCGTTGAAAATACGTGATCAATTATATATCAGTTAAAGCTAATTTGATTTAGATTAGTTTTTACGTACAGTCGTCCATCTATATATATACAGGCCGCTCACTCTTATTGATCATTACATGAAATAATTGCTAATAAAAAATCAGAGGCCAAAAAAAAGGTTATGTTATTATCAATTTAGGATCAGTAAATTGGTTGAACCAAATTTAGATATCACTATCATACA
>JAURVB010009673.1:0-35979 GCA_033002965.1 Piper betle | reverse complement strand
AGTCACTCTTATGTTTAGGAATTTAGAACTATACATTCATATTAATAATCATATCAAACCACTTACAATTTAATTAGTATGTTCTCAATTTTTAAAGTCAAACAAAAAATAATCAATGTATAAAAACTTTAAAATAATCATTGACATCAAAATATACTCCAATATTACATATACTTCAAAGATAAAATATTTTAATAGTTAATTCTTCATCCAATGTAACTCACCTACATGAAAAAAATACAAAAAAGTTAATTACTCATGTTTTTTGTTTTCTTCATTTTGAAATTAGGACATTTCCTTTCAATATTCTTCCATAAATAAATAGTTCCATAACTTCCAGTTCCCTCTGTAAAACCTGTGTCCCAAGTTAGGGTTTTATAGTCCGAACCGGTCGGTTTGACCGTTATTTTTGAGTCGAATAGAATTATTTTAGGCCAAATAATACATTAGGACGCGTTATAGGGTAGAATTATTAGTTATAGCGCATGTCATTTGGATGTTGTGGTGTTTATTTTATTTTATGGGATTTTTCCTGATTTTTTGGATTTTTGAAGATTTTATTCCGAGTTAGTTATTATTCTTGACTCGTGCCGATATCGAGTCAAGTCTTATTTACGAGTTTGCCACCGATCATCTTTTCCCCCAAACCCCCCAAACCTTAGCGCCGTCGCCGCTGCCATCCCGCCACCGATCGACGCCGCCCCGCCTAGCCGTACCGTCGCCGTGACATCTCGACCACCACCAGCCACCGACGAGCCACCGTGAGGCCGGAGGTGAGTGCTGGTGGAGGGCAGGCAGGCAGGCGGCGGAGGCAGGCGCGACAGAGTGGTTACGCTGCACGCAGAGGGCGCAGAGGGGTTTCGCGGCGTGCAGAGGGCGGCGGAGGCAAGCGATGGTGAAGGGGTATCGCTGCTCGCAGGGCGGCGGAGGCCGATGGAGGCTTGCAGGGCGGCAAAGGCAGTTCGCAGGCGGCAACGGGGTGGGGGGGGTGGGTAAGGGGGGAAGCTGGCGGCGGAGATGGAAACGAAGTGCTAGGTTTCCATTTTGATTTTGGACTGTCCGCGGACACTGTTTGGGCCCGACGGACAAGTCGGACAACGATTCAGTCGGACAAATTTTATCCGACGTAAATTTTTTGGACAGACACGGATAACAACTTGTCCGATGACTGTCTGACCTGATGCCCACCCCTAATAAATATGATCATCACTTAAAATAGGGAACCTCAAATTGATCATCATAAATTATCAAAGATGATAATCCAAGAAAATATAACCATGCATATTACATAAATATTGAGGCATATTGTATACCATCATTATAGTTGTATGCTTACCAATGCAAATATACTAAAATGAATCAATATGTCATTAAAATCTACTTATGGGCAAAGACTTAAACACAAAAAATAGATTTATGTACTACTTCAACGATGAAACTAGAAAAATATTAAATGTCTCTCAATGGTTCTGTGCTAATTAAGAAACATCCATATTTTTTATTTTACCCTAATTATACAAAATAATCATAATAACCTCCTTGTGGGGTAAAACTATCATAATTACAATGTTTAATTAGAATTTGATGTATTAAAATCCATATGTGATCTATATATTTTCTTTATGTATATTTTATTTTAATTAAAAATGTTGTGGCTACTCTTCATTTATTAAATTATTTTTTTATTCACTAAATGGGTTACTAATATCATATAAAATAATGGGCTATAGATAATTTATAACCCATTCAGGCCTAACCCAAAAATAATATGCTAACACAAAGCAATAAATGGCCGTAGGCCATAACTTTTTATTACTTACATTAACTCATGTAAAAATTACTCATAATTACCAATTAAATAAGCGAGAACATGTGCTTTAAAACTATAACTTAAATTTGGGCATTAAATAAGTGACTACTACATATTTTTAGACCCACGAAATAAAAATAAAGCCCCAAATGGGTAAATAAATTCAGCCCATTTAAGATCATTACATTAAATTATTAAAATTTATTCAATCCTTTATTAGAAATTTTTAGTAATATGTCGTTATTGAGATTTAAAAGTATTTCACCCCTCAATTACATTACTGTAACATGTAAACTTTAATAAGTGCATAACTGCAGAAAAGTGTAGCGTCTTCTTCTTTGGGTTTGTTCTTGCAAGGAAATTTTTTTATTTGATATTAACAGTAGGTTATTGACATTATAAATATTATGCTCACACAAAATAACATACAAATCAATTAAATGAACTCAAAGGTCTCCATTTTATTCTTCATTGGTTCTATTCGATAGTTTGATATCAATTATTAATATTATCATCATACCAATTGAAGAATAAGAAGATTTCATTATAAATATCATTACGATAATAATATGAAATGGAGAAAAATTTCAGTAGAAAAAATTTTACAGAAGAAAAATTTTACCAATAAATGCTCTTATACCAAATATAAATCTATCATAAATATATTCACAATAATCAAATCATACCTCTTGTTATTATAGATTTTTACAAATATTATTAAAATTTTGTGAATTGTTGATTTTTGAAGGTGATGGCAGACAAAGATAAAAAAATGCCCAGATCAATGGCCCCATAAAAAAATACAATATCTAACTTTTTCCATCAAGTAGTTATAGGAATAATCACCGTACGGTGGTTATCCTTAATTGTATTACTAATTAATATATTTAGATTATAATATATAAAGTATATATGAAGAAGACCAAGTAAAATTAAAATAACAATCCTAACGTGCCCTCGTTTTATGTTCAAACACCTCATTGATCTGTTACGAGTTCTGTTATGACCAATATACTGAGAACTGCCGCTCCGAAGTACACGACACAGTTGCCCTTAGCGCTGAGACTTTTTATCTAGAAACCATATCGTCATATTCGCAATGAATGCTCAGGTATACTAAGTCGACACAAGGGTACAAGGCTAGGAATCTTTGTTAGCCGTGACACTCTGAGTTGTAAAGGTTAAATGTTCTGGCGAGACCGCACTAAAATTGTTCTGTTTATTAATTATTATTATTTTATTTCAATTTTTGTTGGGGACAATGGATTAAATGTGAAACTAATTATAATCAAAATTTGGCTGTGAATGCCATGAAGTTCCTGAACCCTTGAGTTTTTCGCTTCACTGAAGAAGTCTTAGCTTCTTGTTAAGTTGGTCATCTTAAGCTTCAAAGAGAGAAAATGGACTACCCCCGAAAGAATGCCCTGCGTGCAGAATCTTAGAGCTTTTTAAGTTAGTAAGAAAGAAAACAAGTGTGAACAAAGTATATTTTTCTTGATTTTTCCTTGTTTGTTTACTATAAGAAACTATGAGAAAAAATCAAGAGGGAAAGACGTATTTATACTATTGAGCCTTTTTTTGTCAAACCAACACATGAAGAGATACTGGGTGATCAATTTTCTTTTCTCTTCTTTTTCGTTCTAAATGATGCTGTTTTTTTTATTTCTTCTCACTAATTAAAGAAACCCTTATAGAAGATGCTTGTTGGAGCAAGGATTGAAAAAATCATAATTAGACAAAAAAATTCAATGATATCATCACTTAATATTGCGTGATCAAGTATCAAATAGAAAGAACAACAATTCATTTTAGGGGTTGAACCTTCTAGTTTTAGGATCGAACCAAAATAGGACTTGCTGTGCTCATTGGTGTAGCCAATTGGTCAAGTTTGGTCTGGATTTTGCGAGACACAAACTCGACTCGATATTAAAAACTCAAACCCAAACTTAATTCTATTCATAAGTTATTTTATTTGATTTAGACCCAAACTTGGTAGTCCATTTTGAAAAATCTAGACCAGAACCAATACAATAATAAATAATTTACATACATTTACATAAAATGCACTAAATTTTAAATATTTTATTACAATTCATCTTATTTATAATAAATTATACCATATTTAAAAATATATTTTGTATATATTTTTATATATATACAAGAAAATTAAAATTTAAAATAAAAAATAAAGGACATTCAGGTTCCTTTCCTCATAGGATCTAGGTCCTTTGAGACCCAACCCCCAACCCAAAACTGATATGAAACATGTATAAATGCAGACATGAATCTCTACACTCAAACCCGAAATAAGTAAACCCAGCATTAATTTTGGAACGAGTTGGGTTGGGTACCCAGTTTATCGTGGACCTGGACACTGTATGGACCCAAACCTGGGACACGTTGGCAATACTTGTGCCCATATAAGTGGGCATGTGAAATGAGGTCCTTGCTAAGGTTGCCATTCGGTCCGGGCTTTGTGAAACCTGAACCCGGCCCGATATAAAACCCGGAATCGAACCCTAATTTGTATTTAAGTATTTTCCTTTGATTTAGATACGAACCGGTTTGGAAAATTGCGAACCTGAACTCATTATAAATGTATTACATACATTTACATAAAAACACACAAAATTTATATACTTTATGATAATTTTTATTATTTACAATAAAATATAGCTATATTCTAGAAAATATTTTATATGTATACTAAAACATATAAATAAAAATCAGAATTTAAAACAAAACTTAATTTATTTTTGCGTTTGGGTTTTATAGGTTGGGTCTTTCAAGACCCAAACCCGGACCCGATATGAAACGGGTACTAATAAACACCCAAACCTTAAGACTTGAATCCGATATAATTAGACCCAAACCCAAAATTTTTGGGTCAGGACGGATGTGGTGTCCTGTTTACCCAAACCCGTTGGAGTAAACAAGCCAAACTTGCTCAGCGACTAGGGGTGTAAACAAGCCAAACTTGCTCGTAAGTATTTTACTTGGCTTGATCGGCTTGAATTCGTGCTTGTTAATTTTGTATTCGAAAAAATACTCCGCTCGAAATGAATAACTCATTGAACAACTAACAGAGTTTGAGCTAAGAAGTGTTTGATTCGACTTAGCTCGAAATTCAAGCTCGATGTGTTCAAACTCGAAAACATACTCGGCTTGACACGGTTTGTCAATACTATTGAGGTCACATTGAACTTATATAGTGTTGGAAAATTTTTTTGATCTTATACAAGTTAAGCACGAGCCAAACACAAACATTTTCTTAGCTCGAGCTTGACTCAAAAATATAGTGAGCCAAAGACAAGTCAAGCCCAAATACCATGAATTTTGGATGAGCTCGGTTCAACCCACAATACATCAAAGTTCGTCAAGCTTTTAAACAAGCATCAAATATGCCTTTGCCAAAAATCACATTGAATTCAAAAATAACCCTGCTCGGCAGCTCGGCTCGATAGTTTACGCCCCCACTAGCTACTCCTCCTACTTCTAAGAGCCCCAGCCCCCACTTAACAAATATAAACATGTCCACTTATTACCAGCTATTTCTTCCTTCCACTGACTCGCCTTGAATGATCAATTAGCTTTGAGGCCATTTTCTTGTCTCTCATTAGGGTACATTAGAAAGCTGCCTCATAATTAAGAAGTCTTCTAATCTGCTAATTTATCACTTCTTTCTAAATTGCTTACTCACCTAGGTTAAATAGGAAGACTTTTATGTTTTATATATATAAAAAAAACTTCTCGATTTTAATGTCAAAAAGAAAAAGACTGGCTAGGTTAGCCTTCTAGTACAAGACAACATTCGTGCATGCATGCATTTATGCATTCTTCTTCGTTACCTTTAACGAGTCGGTGCCATTTGCCAAAAAACCTTTGGATCTTCCTATACATTCGTTTCTTCCCAAACTGAGATAAATGCTTCCATGCATGTACCCTACTTCTACCTTCTACCAAATCTGCTTTGTGCTAACGCCCTTACCTAGATTTACTCCGCCATGGACGTTCTGGCAGCCCTCAGAGCATTCAACGCCGAGGAGCGGGAAGTTTTCGAGAGACTGCTCGACATCGGCGAAGCCCCACTGCCAGCCATGGAGATCCTCGCAGTGTGGCTTTGGCAAGAGTTCACAGGACACGACCATTTGATACAGAACATCAACTCCCACCCGGATGAATCCTTCTCCTCCATAGCTATAGAGACCAAGGCAAGCTTCCAAAATCTTAAACATCATTATCACTCTTTGGCAGGAAGCTATCCCTTATCGGGTTCGCAATATCAGGACTTACTTGTGCTAAGAAAATGGGCGGAAGGTATTGACGATTTCGTAAAGGGGATTGTGATCTTCGTATGTGAGGATATCATCGATAGGAGATTTCCCGAGGGTAGATTAGAGGCTTCTTGTTCTCCTATAGCTGGTAATCTGTCTACGGTTGATAGAGCCTATAATATGGGTTGTGAGAATTTTGGAGCTCCGGCTGGGAACTATGTGAATTACCCAAGGACTAGGAATATTCCAAATGCACAGCCATGGATTTTCAATGGGGAGGGACAAACATACCCCGAAGATGAGAGGTGCATGTTTGTCACATTCTCCAGAGGCCACCCACTTACTAGAGAAGAAGTATGTAACTTCTTCACAAGGTGAGCATTAGCTAGCGAACACTTTTTTTTGGGCCTCGTATTCTAAGTTTGAATTCAGTTCTTAATATTGAAAATGAAATGTCTAACATTACAGTTTAGATGTGATTGAATTGATTTTGATGTTTATGGATGTATAGGAATTATGGAGACTGGGTGGAGAGGGTATACGTTGATACAACACAGGCGAGTAGGATGAGCGGAGCATTGTATGGGCGAGTGGTGTTTAGGGCGAAGGGGATGGTGGAAACAATTCTGGGAGGAGCAAGCAAGGTGATGTTCCAAGTGAACAGGAAGACAATGTGTTGTCGCTTGTTCATGCCAAGAAGGTGAAGTGCCCATTCTCATTGTAGACAACAACTTAATTCTGATTTGGGATTGCTTTGTTGGCGTTTATGTTATTCAAACTTCCATGCCTGGTTATTTGTTGAGTACTTATATGTCTTTAGAGACAGAAACGGAGACCTTCAAGGAGATTCATTGCCATTTGCTATTCACTCCCTGATTGTTTCTACATATGCATTAGAGATTAAGGATCAAGAAAAATTATCACTGAGGTAAGGTTTTAGCTTCCCAATTAAATGATTATAAATTATGAAAAATGCTTCACTACATTTCATATGCTACCTGGTGTACACTTGGCATCTCTCTATACTATTTTCAGTTTTTCAGAGACTCATTTTGAACCTCGTCACAAAAATTTTCTTTACAATTAGAGACGGTTTTTTCGGCTACCGTTATCAAAATATCAAAACCCTGTTTACTTATGGTGATACACAGTTGACTTCCAATGTTTATGTTCATTGGTATGATTTGAGATCCCCCATAGGAATAGAAAGTACTCATGAATTGGCTGATAAACCTCCATTATCATAAAGATTCAAAATACATTAAGAAAGCATAGAGGCTTGATAATGGGCAGCTATATTCAAGTCCCGACTAACCCATCTGATGGAGGCACTAATTAGGAGTTTATACATATTCAAGAATCTATCAGCAAGGGCATAGTTTTTCCGAAGGATTCCGTCATCCTTACCCAAAATGAAATTTACAATATTTAGAGAATCAGAGACTAAAGCAACCGAATCAAAATGTGCGTGGGCAGCATACATTATAGAGCCTTTTCAAAGGCTCCAGCTCTATTTTTTCCGTATTTCGACCTCCCTAGGTAGTGCCTCCAGCTGCATGAATAAATGTAGATTGATTATCAAAAACATATAAGCCTCAAGAAGATATATAATTAACAATTCCACTATCAGAAGAGAATAGGATTGACTGATCAACATGTGAAGGTAGAGAGCTATCCCGTACTGGGTAAAACTAATTAGAAGCCACTCTTGTGAGGGAGACAGATATATACCAGCGTTTGAACATCAACCTTGGCCACTTTAGAGTGAATTATGCTATTTCAGAGCCTCCAAATCTCATCAGCTACGATTAGAAATTTAAGAACCAAGGTTGAATTGCCAATTGCTGCTGAACATTGAAGACAATGTAGAATAATGTCAAATGGTCTGTAACGTAACAAGTTTTGGAGTTTGATCCCCGCAACAACAAATACTACTCTGATCTGATAACATCACGCTGGAAGAACACATGATTTGCTGATTCAGGAGCTTTAGAGCAAAGAGGGCATTCATCATTAGCTAGACGAATATGTCTCCGAATCAAGTTGTCCTTAGTGGGCACGCAGTTTCGACCAGTCTTCGATCAAAAAAGTAGGAGTCGCTGAGGCAATTTCATCTTCCACCACAGCCTCCAGTCAAATGAAGGTGATCTATTTCTTCTAGTGAGTAGATAATTATACCAAGGTTTGACAGTCAATTTCCCAGAAGCAGCACAGGGAATGATGGTTGTGGAAGTGAAAGGATAGTTAGCATCACAGGGAATGAAAGCATCCAATACAAAATACCTGTTCCAACCACCTAAAGCATCCAATACAAGAGACCTGATCCAACCACCTGAGGGTGAAACTAGCGAAGACACGTGAGTTAAACATAGGATTAATCGTAGGAAGTAAGTTAGGAGCACTGGAAGACATGGGTCTAGACCAATCCCACCTCTCGAGTCATTACCCATCGACCGAAAAACATTATTTTCTAAAATAGGAATACCTTCTTTGATGCTTCTCCAACCCTAAGAAAAGTCCCTAGGAAAGTTATCACACCACCACCCCTCATTCTTTTCATATTTATACTTTATCACTTGTGCTAGAAGGGATGAAGGATTGCTTAAAATTCTCCGAGCACATTTAGCAAGAACGAAAGAGTTCACATGCAACAAGGATTTAAAGCCTAGCCCTCCATCTTTTTTCAGCAAACAAATTTGATTCAAGGCCATAAATCTATAGAAATGAGCCAAATTCTCCCCGCTCCCCACCCCCACAAAAATTTAGATTGATTCTGTTCTAATAGTCGGATGACAAAAGTGCGAATACAGAAGAAGCTCATTAAGTAATCAGACATGACATTAGAAGTAGAATTGATGAGACTAGTTCTCCCTGCTTGAGAGTGAAGGCTAGAATTCCAACTACTTAATTTTGTTATTTTTATTTTCTATTAGGCTAGAATTCCAACTTTATTTTCCCACAGAATATAGGAAATCCCAAATACTTGAAGCCCTCTACCATCAGTTTTAGTCCCAAAATACGGGAAAGCATTAGCTTCCTAGAAAGCGGCAAGTTAGGGAGCATGATAGAAAATTTGGGAATATTGATGAGGAGACGAGACATGTGGGAGTATATTGAAAGAATATTACTTAAGTGCTGCATTTCGTTCGAGTTGGCTTTACACAAAATAAGTGTATCGTCAACAAACGTAAAATGAAAGATGGAAGGGCATCTCTATTAATTTTAATTCCATGAGACCATCAGATTCTCCATTCCTTAACAATCGAGACAAGCCTCAGCGGCAAGGATAGCGAGCAAGGTGAGAAAGGATCACCCTGCCTAATCCCTTTAGAGGGTGCGAATGATCCACATAATGATCCATTGATCATTATTGAAAATGACGATGAGCACAAACATTTCTGTATAAGTTGACACCATAGATCAGAAAATCCAAGACTATGCATGATGTTAACGATAGAACTCTACTTTTATCCATCAAAAGCTTTAGAGATATCCAGTTTTAAAGCACACCAACCTTCCTTCTCCTTCTTACAAATATCTTTAAAGCATTCCAAAGCAATGGTGGGATTATAAATAATTTGGCGCCCCTCAATAAATGTAGACTTCCCTATCCAAGAGCTTTACAAAATGGTTCGAGAGAATTTTTTAGATTTTACTACAAATGCAAATAGGATGGAAATCTGAAGGTTTGTTAGCTCCTACATATTTGGGTATTGGAAAATGATAATTTTGATTGATCTCAGATAGATCAATCTCAATGGAAAAATACCAAATAACGCGGAACCACATCTGAAGAGATAACATCCCAGGTGGATTTAGAGAATTGTCCATTTAGCCAATCCGGTGCTGTGGAAGAGATTTAGATGGCTCATAACATCAGTTATCTCTTCATAGGAAGGAATTCTCTTCAGTTACGTTTTTGAGTCGAGCATTATTGACATCAAATATTTCACTGTGGCATATATCAATATCATACATATGTTGGCTTCTAGAAATTGATGTCATCTATTAATTGTAGGAGGCAGAAAAGATCGACGTGAACGAGCTAGTTAATTATGCATGTATTTCACACGTACTATATATAAGCTTATGTTTCATAGTAAAATAATTACAACAGTTCTTTTAACATATGTGACACATGTTTGCATTCACAAGCCAAGTTCTATAAATGAAAAATTGAACTTGTAAGCTGTCCTGACCTCATAGTTCGACAATACTGATCATGTTGGTGTTTCTAGACACAAATTTATGTCATAGATTTGTGAGGATGCATCGGAACCTTATTTCTAGATTGAAAGTTTACTTTCACTGAACGTTTAAATGCTATGTATACTACCACTAGTAAGCTGTACTACAATATTCATCTAGTGTCAGAATTTCAAGCATCGAAATGAACCATTTCTAGTGTTATATATAAGAAAATGGTTGTCATCTATGATTCTATACATGGAGCTGCACCAAGAAGGCATGGATTTGATTCATTGTCCTCGGCGTCATAGTAAATCGGAATTTATGCATTTTACGGGCAGTACATATCTTGGATCAATGTGCTCAAACTAAACCATAATATATCACCGAGCACCTTCAGAAGATGCTTCATGTATAGCTACAATTGTAATGATCCATTATCCCTTGTTACAATAGTCTATCCTTTAAAAATTTAGGATAGAGTCAACTCAAAAGGCTATAGAGTAGAGTCGACTCCGATCGATGATAACTTGAATCAGAGTCATTTATATCAATTTTTTTAATGCAAACGATTAAAAAAATCAAATTAATAGATATTACTTACTTTGATTTTTAAAATTGTTAAATATATGATTTATGTAACTTTAATTAATTAGTTTAACTAAAATAAAAATAAAAATAATGATTATTTTTTATTTGATTGAGGGAAACTTAGGGTGATTCAGAGAGTCAATCATGAAATTTGTTAAGAGGGTGTATTCATGTAGTTTGACTCTAAAAATTATAGAGTGAAGTTGACTTAGGGAGTTTTTAAAGTGAATAGAGTTTTAAAAATCTTGTTTGTAGGCTTTCTTCTTTTTTTAGCAGGTGAGTCGCCGCGAGGTTGAGTCACCGCCCCGTCGAGCCGGGGGCGGCGACGGGCGGGGTAGGGGGTGGCGTCGCGTCGGCTGGGGTGGCGGTGACGCGTCGGCCGATGGCGTCGCCCTTTTTTTTCATCCAGCCATTGGATTGAATCCAACGGCTGGATGGCTCAGGCAGCTTGCACTGTGCTTGAGCACAGTAAATCCACCCTCTATTATTATTATTATACTTTTTGTTGCATACAATTGACTAAAATATTTGAACTGTATTATAATGAAGACATGGTTGTATGCGTCATGAAGTTTTTAAACATGTGGTTTTTCACTTAATTGAGGTCTTAGCTTCTTGTTAAGTTGGACATCTTAAGCTTCAAAGAGAAGTGGATCGATTACCACGACATTATCAAGTGAATGTACAAAAACAAATGACTTTGATAGAACCATACATTATGCTGAAGTGGTTGCAAAGTGTTAAGAAATTATAGGATGGCTAAAGGTTATGTACATTTTCTAAAGGTTACAATCTCTCGTGGAATGTCTTAGTATGGAGGTGTTTCCGTTCATTCTGGTAACTACCACCCCTTCACTGTCTATAAATATGTACGCTCTACTTAGTGAAAGAACAAATTTTTAGGGTTGTGCTGACACTGTCATTTGTATTCAACATCCAATTGATTACTCTGATGGTCTTGGTTTAACCTATGGTTTAAAATGATTTTTGATTCATGATTTCATTTGGACCAGTGATTCATTTTCAAATGTGAAATACAAGGTTTGAATTCCGATTAAATATTTTTTATCTTCATTGAGGAACCCAAAATCAAAGTTTGGTGTTGATTTTTCTTTTTCATTTTTTCTTTCTTTTGTTTGTTTGCTATTCTCTTTTTCTTTGCCTTTGTATCATTAGTAGTAGACAAAAGCATAACATTGCAAATTTGCAATCATAAGTTTCTTGGTGTCCTGCTTAGTAAATATATAGTTATTTAAACGGCAAACACTAGTAAAAAATGGGCATTTGCCATGGCAAAAATTGCCGCGGCTCCAGCCGTTGCAGATTAGCCACAACTTTGCTTTTGTGCAAAAATGGCTAAATAAACACTGGCTAGCCATGATGAGCCCTGGAAGTCATGGATTTTCTTTTGAAAAAACTATGACAAATGTCTCAGTTAACCGTTGCAATAATTTTTTAAAGATTTTATCCCTCATGATTGTTTCTTGGAAGTATGTGGCGCAAGTCTTTTTAAAATACATGCCACGGGTATATTGTGACGGTTTGACCATATTAATATATTAAATTAAAAAATAAAAAATAAAACATTAGCATGGATTTTGTCATCGGCCAACCATGGCAACACTGCTAAAAAATGGTTGTTTACAATAACAAATATTGCCATAAATAGTAGTTATTTATGGCGATGAACATATGCTGTAAAAAAGTAGTTGCCGTAAAGCTACATTATTAGATTTGGCCGTAAGTCTAACTCAATCCACAACTATATTTCTTCCAAAAACACAAACATCAACCAACAACCCAAAAAAATTTAGAGCTAAACAATTAAATAAGGATCTAAGAACATATAGCATCGACCAAGACATCAAAGTTTATGCAAGCTCACCGGATATGACACTCCGATTTCTGATTCGCCTAAGAATCGGATCAGAAATGTCAGCGATCAAGTTGAGTCATGTCTAAAGTAGCAAGTCTATAAGACAATCAAGCTACTATAATCGCAATAACTTGTTTGGCAAGAGAATGTGAAGTCATCATTAAATATACGTGAAAACTCATCAATATAAATAAAAGCATGAAAGAAAATAATTGTCTTGACTCGAAGTGTCTAACGTTTATCTTTCCTCCCTCCAAAGCCAACTTAGAATAACGAAACCTACATATAAAATAGGAAAATAATAACTAATAGTCAAACTGGCATAAGAAAGCTGACCCTCTTATTAAATGAAAACATTTATATACTTCCTCACATAATCTCTCATAAGGGTGCTAATTAAGAGCCATCATCCTCAAACCGACAACATCTCATTCTTACTCATCTCATGCATCCTCAACATTAAAAACTATCCATTTACATCCTCTGAATTACTCCTAGCCCTGAGCAGAGAGGTTGAGTACTCTTATGCATGCATCGTGAGTACCCTTTGAGATCACAAGTCTATACATATGCTGAATTGCCTTACCCGTAAACTTCCACACTTTTTTGGGATTGAGGAACTCAAAGGTCGAGTTGTGAAGATCCCTAAAAAATGGAACATGCCCTTACCAACCCAGAGCCCGTTTTAACTAACACACGGCTGCTCGCCTAGCGCAATTGTCAGTTTTCCCTGTATCACATCTCACTGAAAAACTCGAGAAAAATCATGCATAATCCTGGGTAGGGATTTATATAATGGGCTCAAAGGCAACTTGTGGTGGATCTTGTTTTCGAAATCAGACTCTACGGTTCTCATCTTTGAGGGTTATTAATCATGGAAGTAAAATATATCTAAATAGCCCGTGTTAAGTGTGGTCCGATAAAGCAACCACTTAACATGTCTTCTGATCTAGAAATCAAATAAGTAATGTACTATAGTGATAAAAACTGAGAATAGTCCTAACGGACCTGTGATCCAAGCTCCAAGCGTGACGTCTCATCTATAGCAAGCTCGAACTCTAAAACCTACATTGAAACCTACTGCTAAGTAAAAGAATGACAACTCTATATGATGCATGCTTGTGATATGTGCTCACATCATCAATACATCTTAATAACGAAGACAATGCTAAATAAACCTATAACTAAACATCCAGTACGTAAATCGAGACATGATAAAAGAAATAACTAATAACCAAATAATAACTAAATAAATAAACACATTCATGAATAAATATATAAATAATAAATACATAAAAATAATAATACTCTAATCATAAAATAATAATTTCATTTTATTATATGAACGCATGGCTAAACACGAGCAAATATCACATATACTCATGTGGGTGAACATATCAACAATTAAATAAATAAATATATAATCATTTTATAAATAAATAAAAACAATTAGTTAAATTTAATTAATCATGAATAATAAAAATAATATCATAGTTATCCAATACGAAATACGTACTTAAATACAAATAAATAATGTCATACACGGATCGCATAAATAGATAAATAAATAAATAAATAAATAAAATTTAGTAAACATGAATAAGATTAATATTAATAAGTAAATATATCAATAATAATAACAATCAATCACACAAGCATTCAACATATACGACAAACATCTAAATAAAAGAAATAAACAATAATGAATAAATAAATGAACAAATAAATAAAAATATTCATAACACCAAATTATAATAAATAATGTGAATATGCATCTAATTAATTTAGGGGTTCTCAAATTATCGAAATCAGTTGAAAAGTGGCCGAAACCGAACCGAACATAGTCAACCTAGGCGAGTCTAGAGAGTCGACTTAGCCGAGTCAAGAAATAGTGTTCGACTGAGTAGCTGGACGCAGACTCAGGCATGACCATTGGCACGAAAGGATGAACAAGACTCTGGCAGGCGGATGTGAATGCGAGCAACTGGGTCCAACGGGCAGTCAGTGCCTGCCGTTAGAAAATGTTGACGACCACAGACTGGGGTCGTTGCCGGTCGAGATTGACAGCCTTGACGACGAAGTACATGTTGGTGATGGCAATCGGCAAAGACAAACCACCGACCGGTAAAATCGACGGTCATCGCGGCCACGGCGGTGATGATGAGTGGTCTTAAAATGAAGATCTTGGCAAGATAAACCTATCTGGGCGGTTGGATCAGATGGCGGTGGCTCGCCAGTGCCAAATAATGGATTGAATGGCAAAGGAAACCAACTATAAAAGCATCATTGCCAGTGGTGGCTGTGGCCGCACCGGTGGTAGTGAGGGGTATGGGTCGATAGGCTGTCACAAGACAATCATTAGGGTGCCAGGGGTGCGCCAGAGGCTCACTGGCGACAAGCCAAAGTGGAGATGGTCTAAAAAATAGATAGGTGAATCTAGGGATGATTTGGACGGCTTTGATCTTGCCACATGGCACAATTTGAATGTTCAACAACTCGTGGCATAGTGGAGCACACCTATGGGTATATGCAGTATGTATATGGTCAGAAAGCTCAAATCTAGATCATCCAAAGTTAAAATTAACTTGAGCCCTAAAAATGACTCTATAGGCAGGAATCGAGGTAAGAAGACTAAATGAGCCATGAACCCTGAACTCAATGGGTGAAAATCTGCTACTCAAATTGAACTGGGCCCACAGGGGTATAATACAGTAGTCTGAAATCCCTATGATGCATGCAAATGAAATACCTAAAGATCTCACATAGATACTAAACGTTTCAACGACTTAAATCTAGGCACCCTAGTTAACACATAAAAATCATATGTATACCTCGTGTATACATTGATAACTCATCCTCTGTTATAGCCTAACTCAAGTTGTCATTTGCATGTTGGGCATACTTAGCCACCATAACATGCTCATATGGCCATTTGGGCCCTATATTTATGTTCTGACAATTAGTATGGTTCGAGTTCACTCAAATTGACTTGAGACTAGTCAGAACTGGATAAAACTGCGGGTTTTACACCTAACATGATCGGTGGCTACAGTAAGAAATATGTGCCAGAAATGACAACCAGATTAAGGCGATGGCAGTTGCAAGAGACAAGACGGCAGTGGCAGTAGCATCAGTGAGTTAGGAAGATAAATGGTTATAACAATCGTCATTAATAACACCAACATCAAATCCGGCGAGAGTTTTCGCTGTAAATGTTATACACGCCAAAAAAAGGTGTCAATAATATGAATGTTCAAGTTCATTTTTTAAAGCTATTAATAGCGACTTAATCATGTTTAAAAGCTTGAAACTCGAACTCAACTTGACATATCATAGAGTGTGGGGTCAACTCGGAGTCGACTGTAAGCCGACTTAAAGTCATTTATATCAATTTTTAATTATGTAAATAAATAATTATATAAAATTAGTATATATTAATCTTTTGACACTTAAAATTGATAAAATATATAATTTATATTATTTAAGCACATTGATTTAACTAATCTAAAAAAGATAATATATTTTGATAACTTTTATTATTTGACTTGGGAAGTAAATTATAAAATCAATCAGTATGGAATTATCGATGGAGTTTTACTTGATAAACATGAGGTGGAGTGGAGTCGGGAATTTTAAAACCATGACTTTAGTCGCCTTAATAACTCTTACTTCAAAATTGGCAACTTATTTTGTCATAACTATTATATTGGGGAAATTGTATAGCCGTATATAATATAAACTACGTTAGCATCACCATATATATGAAATTGAATACAACTATATTTTGTCGACGAAAATAGTTGGTCCTTTAACGACAAACTACTTTCTTCACCGTTTATATGTGACTCAATTGCGGCAATAGCAATGTTCATGATATATAAGTTGTTATATATAGCCTTTTCCTGGGTAGTGCAATTGTTTTTTGAAAACAATAAAATTTTCCCACAAAATATTATTTTATATTGAAGTGGGCCGCAAATATTTTAAATGGATTTAATGTTCTAATATTTTTTTTGAAGGGGATTGTGATCATTATACGCAAGGATATTAATGATAGGAGTAAATTAGCTAGGGATAGATTTAATAATTTAAATATCACATTGGAAATTAATTAGATTGTAATAAATAAAATTTATTTACAAAATGAGAATAGCTAAAGATTATATTGTACAAGGAGATATTGGTGTGTATATATATATATATATATATATATATTAATGATGAATGAAAAAATATCTTTGAAAGCTATAAAAAAATATGAAAAAATCTAATAAATCTCGGACTTTTATTGGTGATCACCAAAAAGATTTGTTTTTGTAAAATTTGGAGGGTGAAAAATCAATTAAAGGTTGTAGGGGTGTGACTGTCAAATGTGAACTTGGAAATTGCATGTAGTAAATAAGAAGATAACATAAATGGCTCATGTTTATTTCACGCAGTGTTAATAGTTATCTTATTTATCAACATTTGCCAAAGATAAATAAAAGGGAGTAATATTTAAGATGATGGATCAGTAGCTTGACTTCACATTAGTTTTCACAATTTACCTTGTTATACCTCAATAGAAAAGGTATTTAAGCATGTAATTTATTTGAATGTTGCCGCTGTTATTTATTTTAATTCCACCTTGGATATGGTACCTATCTGAGAGTGCGTGCTCGATATACACTATTAACCAAATGAAAAAGAAAATGACAAAATATCATAAATAACTATATTTTAAACTTTTGCAGAGACGTAATCTACTCTCATATCCTTTTCATTTATTTTAGGTTATATATATATATATATATATATATTTACCATTGCCCTTTTTTAAAGATATAATTAATACTCTTAATAGCCAAAGGAAGTTCACAAGAACAATCCATTAATGACATGGTTTAATTTAAAATCCATTAATGACATGGTTTAATTTGAAACCCATCTCTATATATGGCTCCTCGTGGCATGGTATATATAGATCATATATACAACACAAGGTTATTATAATTTTTTAAAATTAATTTTCCGCCATAACAATACTCCTATTCATCTCTCTTAAACAATATCTCACCTTTATGCATTTGGCAGAAAGAAGAGTCAGAATTGAAGAGAAAAGCCTCACAATAAAGAGGTTACATAACATAGGCCAAAGGAACAGCTATGATAATTAAGAAGAAACTTCCAGAGATGATATTCTGCATGTATGCATGTCTAATTAGTAAATGGGCATCAAGCAAGTATCATTTTAGCTAGACGAACGTTTCCATGCAAAGCATATGTTTTTAGTGTACATGGTATTTATTTTGGTTCAAATTCACTTTGCTTCTTTTTTATACGAGCTATTGATATATAGGTATTGGTACATCGGTTCATTATAATCGATATGGGTCTTGTCCCTAGTTTGCTCAGAAACCATTGGCTTTTCCGATGCATGCATGTACCCCTTCCTCTACCTTTACCATTTCCGCTTTGTGCTGACCCCCTATTTAGTGTTGGGTTAGTCCCACAATAGTTTTGGAAGAGATTGATGATTTATATAAAGTTAATGGGAAAGCTTTATTTCTTAAGATAATTTTTAGATTAAAAGAGATTATGACACCTATTACAAGTCTCTTTAGACCTAAAGGGCCTATAGTGATATCAAAGCTAGGTTGGCTTATTTTTATATTTTATAATTATATTTTATAGATTCTACCTGATGATTTAAGGTTATAGGGAGTTTGCGAGGTGATAGTTTCTGTAATGTATGAAAGGGAGATTGCTGGGTTTTTCCCACATCGATTGTGGATGAGGTTGGTAGCTTATATATAGGTTAATGAGAAAACATTATTCATTGAGCTAGCTTTTGGATTGAGACAAGCCGTGATACCTGCCGGTTACTGCAAGCCTCCTATAGATGTTTAAAGTCACTTTTGGTGGCTCAAAGGGACCAATAATGGTATTAGAGCCATGCTAGGTGGGCTTTGGTGTTGCCTTGGTTTTCCTCATGGTAAGCCAGCTAGTTTGTAACATGTCTATAGCTAGTATGTGTGAGGGGGAAATGATTTGTGTAGTTTGATGAGTGGGAAACGGTTTTCCTCATGGTAAGCCAGCTAGGGGGATATGATTTGTGTAGTTTGATGAGTGGGGGATGGTTTTCCTCATGGTAAGCCAGCTAATTTGTAACATGTCTACAGCTAGTTGTGAGGGGGAAATGATTTGTGTAGTTTGATGAGTGGGGGCGACTTTCCTCATGGTAAGCCAACTATTCCATAACATGATCTACGTAGTTATGATGAGTGGGGAACGGCTTTCGTCATGGTAAGATGAGTGGGTTCCATAACATGTCTACAGCTAGTATGTGTGAGGGGAAATGATTTGTGTAGTTTGATGAGTGGGGTCCGTAACATGTTTACAGCTAGCATGTGTGAGGGGGAAATGATTTGTGTAGTTTGATGAGTGGGGTCCATAACATGTTGTGCAGCTAGCATGAGTGTAGTTGAGTGAAGTCAGAATTTGTGTAGTTTGATGAGTGTAATTTGAATTGAAGTCTCTGGAAATTAACTGTAATATGCGGACTTTGCATGTGTGAGGGGGAGAATTGTTGGGTTAATCTTACACCAGTTTGGGGGGAGATTGATGACTTGTATGTAGGCTAATGAGAGCTTTAGAAGAGGAAGTTATAAAGGTTGTACCTGTGAACCAACCCCCTAAAGCGAAATAAGCACAAGGAAAGAGCAATAGACTAGACCAACCTACTAAAACGAAATGATCTTTTTGTAACTGGTCATCAACCCATTGGTAGATATTTTGATATGGTCTTCAACCCATTGGGAGTACCTTCACGAATGAATGTGGGATAGATATTTGAATGCTCGCTAGGGTTAGCGGGGGACTTTCTAGGCAGACATTATAGAGTAGCACCTTTTGATGAAAGATATGAGCAAGAAGCTTCGAGAAAACTAGTGTTTTCTGAATTATATGAGGCTAGTAAGCAGACAGCAAATCCATGGGTATTTGAGCCCGAGTATCCGGGAAAAAGCAGAATATTTGATGGAAGAACAAGGGATCCTTTTGAACAACTTGTTTTAGTAGGAGTTCTTTACATGTACGTACAATCACAGCCCGAATTACTTCGGATCTTTCTAGAGGCATATTTGGCACCGCTTCTTTGATTATAGCAACAATAATATCACCAATATTAGCATATCGCCGATTACTAGCTTCTAAGATTCGAATACACATCAATTCTCGAGCTCCGCTGTTGTCCACTACATTCAAATAGGTTTGAGTTTGAATCATATATAATTTGTGTTACTCCACTGGTATGAAACGTTCTTAATGTTAGTTGAGTGCCCGGTTCTCCAATTGATTGACCTGCAATGACACCCACCGCTTCCCCCAACTCAACTAGGTCGCCATGAGTGGGACTCCAACCATAACATAATCGACAGATCCAAGAAGTGCTCCTACAAATAAAAGGAGTTCGAATATATATTGGTTGCTTGATATTGTAATAATCGTTGATCAGCATGAAGAATATATGGCTCTTCGAGAGTGCATTACTTTAGGGATTCCGACGATTTGTTTAGAAGAGCTTTATTCTAAAGCTAGCTTCTAGACTAAAAGAGGCATGTAATATCTATTACAAGTCTACAGCTAGCGTGTGTGAGGGGGAAATGATTTGTGTAGTTTGATGAGTGGGGGGTCTCACAATAAAAGAATTTGTGTAGTTTGATGAGTGGGGGGCCTGAGAGTAAAAGAACAAATAATTTGAATTGAAGTTTCCTGGAAATTAACTATAATATGCGGACTTTGCATGTGTGATGGGGAGAATTGTTGGGTTAATCTTACACCAGTTTAGGGAGAGATTGACGACTTGTATGTAGGCTAATGAGAGCTTTAGAAGAGCTTTATTCTAAAGCTAGCTTTTAAACTAAAAGAGGCCTGTAATACCTATTGCAAGTCTCTTTTGGGAGTCCAAAGGGCCCAACACTTAGATCTAATTCACCATGGACGTTCTAGCAACCCTCCGAACATTCAACACCGAGGAGCAGGAAGTGTTCAAGAGGCTCCTTGACATTGGCAAAGCCCCATGGCCGGCCATGGAGATCCTCGCAGTGTGGCTTTGGCAAGGGTTCTCAGGACACTATCATTCGATGGAGAAGATCAACTCCCACCTGGATGAAACCTTCTCCACCATAGCCACAGAGACGAAGACATTTATGCGGCATCTACAAGATCAGTATCAGTCTTTGCTTGGGAGCTATCATTTATCGGGTCGGCAATATCAGGACTCACTTGTACTTCGAAAGTGGGCGATAGAAAGGATTGATGATTTCTTAAGGGGATTGTGATCTTCATATGTGACGATATAATTGCTAGAAGATTTCCCGATGGTAGAGTAGAGACTTCTAGACGTTCTTCTATAGCTAGTACTTTGTCTAGGGATCATTGAGCTTATAATATGGGTTTTGAGAATTTTGGATCTCCGGTTGGGAACTGTGCCAATTATCAAAGGACTCTGGATGTTCCAAATGCACAGCCATGGATTTCCAAAGGGAAGAGACAAACATGCCCGGAAGATGAGAGGTGCATGTTCGTCACATTCTCCAGAGGCCACCCCCTTAGTCGAGAAGTATATAACTTCTTCACAAGGTGAGCATATGCTGCAAACACATCATTTTATGTTTGAATTCAGTTCTTAATAATATTGAATATGCAAAAGTCTAACAATATGGTTTAGATGTAATTGAATTGATTTTGATCTTCGTGAATAGGAAATATGGAGACTGGGTGGAGAGAGTATACGTTGATACAACACGGGAGCAGGGGGAGCCGAGCATTGTATGGGCGAGTGATGTTTTCGACGAAGGGGATGGTGTAAACAATTCTGGGAGGGGCAAGCAAGGTGATGCTCCAAGTGAACAGGAAGACTGTATTGTCGCTTGTTCATGTGAAGAAGGTGAAGTGCTCAATCTCATTTTAGACAACAACTAAATTATTATAATTTACCTTCTCATTAAATTAGGATATATTTTTATAATCAATTAGAGTATATATTTAAAATATTAAATTATTAGATTCTATCTCATTATTCAACGAAAGTTTACTTATAAAATTAAAATTTATGCGTTGTATTAGTCACACATAACGCAACATCTTGCCAAGTTACTTTAAGTCGACGAAGACTCCATCAATTTTGCACGTAAATGTCATTTTTTTATAAAAAAAGTATCTTCCTTGAGTTGATGAAGATTATGATTAGGATAGTCTAGAATAAAAATTCTATCACAAGTGAAAACGAAGGTGAAAATAATAAATACAAGATGAATAAATTATCATATGATAAAAAGCCAAGATGTACGCATTTTGTAGAGCAAGATTAATAATGAGCATCCTACCACCGTACCTAGTGTAAGTAAAAGTGAAAAAATATAAAAAAATTCAAATAAAAAACATAAAGGCATCTATTCTCTAAAAAATAGTTTAGATTTTATTTAAAAATAATGTATCATCACCTTAATGGCAGTTTCGTAATAATTTTTTTCCAAAAAATACCATTGTTGGTTTCTGACTCCAACGACGTTATGTTAATTGAAATGATTTGAAATCTCCCCTCTGACATAAAATTACTATCTTGTAAGGGTGCTAATATCTGGATCAAGTTCGAATTCGCTCAATGTTCGGCTTGATTTCGTTTGAGTTAAAGTTTGACTTGAATCAAGTACGGATCAGCACAAACATAACCGCATAAAATTTTAAAAGTGATAAGTCTCTTTTGCAAAATCTAATGTTCATCAATAAATTGTGCACAAATACCACTATAAGAAAGATATTGCTTAAGCGTCTACAAGGCTGCCATAAAAGAAAAGAAAAACCTTTGTGAGAATTAAAGAGGTTTGAAATCGCAACTCGAAAAGAATTTTTTGAAGCTCACGCATGTCACCCAAAATTTTTTGAAGCTCACGCACGTCACCCAATCCAATATTTACTTGCCTTGAACCAACCAAAGCGATCTGGTTCAGTCAGTTGTCACTCCAAAAATAATTGAAAACTTTCCCGACTCTGGATTGAGACGAAACATACTGTTCTTTGATATTTTGGACGGAGTGGTGATGTTCTTTTGAAGATTTGAAGACAAGAAAGAGATGAACAAAGGTATTGGAGTCGAAGTTATCAAAGGCGGATCAATTCAAAAGGTGGCAGAATTCACTATTTTGTGTAAAGTGTAAAATCGAAGAAGAAATAATAAATTTGTGGTTATCAAACAACCGTGGATTGACTTAGGGATTCGAGTTGAACCCTAAGGAACCATATAAAAAATATTAGGTATTTATTCCTCTCTCACGACATTTTTTTTATTTATTCTTTTTAGTTGCATGGTTTTTTTGCATGGCAGGGGAGCCTTTAGTCCCACTCATCCGACACGAAGCAAAGCGTAACCGCGAGGATGGCAATCCTGCGTCCTAACATAGATCATTAACCTAACTTTGTATTCACTTAATTGTGCCAAGAGAGAACTCTATCCTTTATGTACAAGCATGTCATCGAGACAACTCTAACCTTGGTGCCATTAATTTTGAAGCAAGATGAGATGTCTTATTGATGTAAACCTTATACTTTATAGAAATCAAGTTTGATAAAATTGTACTTGTTTCTACCTTATAGTTTTAGGCCAAATGCTTAATTTCCTCAAGATACTCTTTGACGATAATAACCTTTCAAACATAATGACCATAAAGATTTCTAAAATCCTATGTTTCATGTGAATTTAAAACTCAAGCTATTTGAACTTTTCACTTTTCAAAGTCTTGTTTTTCTTGAAGGGAACTTTAAGCTGTAAGAATCGTAGGTTGTTCAATCCTTAGTAGAGGGTCTAGATCTATGCAACTGAAAACCTTAAAATTATCACATTTAGCATGAGAATAGAGTTGATGTTGGCAGATATATGAAAAGCAGAGAAATTAGAATAAAACAAACATATCACTACCTAATAATTCAAATAATGGGAGGGCTCATCACAAAATACCTAGTATAGCATTAATATCTAATCTTTGAACAACAACATTAACTTATTAAGTGGTACCTCAATGCATAATTAAATACTAATAATAAGTCCTATCAAATAATAAGCCATCCTTTAGGTTGCTCAAATAACACCTTCCTTTTGGTGAGGCTCTAACGACTCAGCCCAAAGTGCAAGTTAATAGGCCGTAGTTATCTCTTCAAAAGTGATTAACCGAAGTTAAAGATTTATAATTCATTTTTACTTATAAACAAGATCTTACCTCAACAAGTATTAGATGTAATACTAAATTAAAGGATTACACAATCCACCCAATGTAAAAAGTTTCATTTTCAAAATTTCTACATTTGACTCGTTGCTAGTACCAGCCCACGTCCTTCTATTGCCCATGACTAGTAGCTTAGACAACATTCATAGTTTAACCTATCATTCAACAAAGAATCATATTGCTCTAATATCATCTATAACGATCCGACCCATCCTGTTGTACTTTTAGTTGGGTTGTTACACGGGCAGTATCTGCATAAAATACATACTCACAGTCTTGATGTTTTGAAATAAATGACTTATACACAAGAGATCCTACTTTGGGGAATGTTGCTTCAATCAATATATTTTAAAACATTAGACAACTAAAAATTTTATACGGCCATTATTTGAATTCAATAATCCAAAATTGAAGAATTCAATGTCCGAATTTTGGATATAACTAGAACAGAGCAGCTCAAGAATAAATCAATCTTCAATGACTGAATGTCATGACAATCGAATTCTCGATTTCCTCGTCATGGTATAGATTCCTCATTTGCTTAGAAAAAAACATAAAGCACAAAACAAAACCTTATGATCATAGTGATCTGAATTCACAGATGTTACAATCCAAAACCTTAGTTCTCAATGATCCATGGAGAGACTTTTATAACATTTGTTAGAAGACTTGACTTGATAAATATCCCAAGATCATCCTTAATGTTAAATTATTAAGAGACTAAACTAAATACGGAAGCATACCTTCATCTTTATGAAGAAATACGTACAATCTGCATTTCAATCTTATAGATCTTGATTTTTCAAATTGTTATGTACGACTTTCATTCCTTACTAGTGATGAGGTGCAAAGAAAAGAAACTATTCATCCAACTTGGGGACCATGACCCTCTATATAAACCTAATTGCAACATTAAATCTTCCCTTAATTCTAATTTAGTTCATTATAAATTAGAAGTATGCGATAAGGTTTCTACACACTTTGTAACTCATACTCATATTAAATGCTCTTAACCCAGCAACTTTAAAACGTTATTAGACCAATTTTGGATGAGGTTAACCTTTAATAACAATACACAATAAACAATTATGAAATACATGCATGTATATAAATCCAATATCTAACATTAATAGATTCCCTCCTCAAGCTGCACTTCGACGTCGAGAAATCCAAGTTCATCTTTCAAATTCATCTTATCCAACGTGTGATGCAAAATATGATTCATAACCCAAAGGCTCCCACTACCTCACGAAGCCAATGGTCGATTTCAAAATTTGTTCCCTTCTCATGCTCCTTATAATGCCCTCATGCTGCCACTTCAAGGTGGCCAACCAGCTGGAAATGAGGGCATTTTTTGGAGTGTTGTTTCTTCAGCACTGCCCCAAGGATACTCATCTTAGCCAAACAAGATTGCTTTGTTCCGCAAGCTGATTGGAAAGCGTTGATTGACACTTATAAAATAAGAGAGACGCAGTGTTGAGTATGATGTGGCTTCGCCGTCATAAACGAGGAGATGAGCCGGATTTCATGTTTAGAGTTGATGGGTATGCATTGGAGGGTGAACCTCTTCCGCCAATCCCAGAATTTGAACTTGATGAGGTTCATAGCCATATTGGTGGTCATCAAGAAAGGCTTTCCAAGCTTATGGAATATTAGTAATTAGGGTTGCTCGGCCTTTGGCCTGATATGTATCTCAAATATTGATTTAATTAGTAGCATTAATATGCTTAGTATCTATGTATCCACGTTAACATTCTGTTTGTATTCATTCTCTTTCTTATTTACGTATATTATATATTCACATTTTTAATTATATTCTAGCTTGGTACGTAGTATCTCAATTATTTGTTTAATTGGTAGCCGATATCATCAATATTATTATGCATCTAGCAAAGTTAGTTAATGCTTTACGATGTACTTTCTTCTATTTAATTTAATTCCAAGGCCCAAAATGGTCAAAGACTTGTCCAATTGAATGTATGACCAATTGATTAATTCGTGGCTTATTAATTACTACTCTAAATTAGTCCTGCCAATAAGTCTACGTAAACAAGGTACCTAAGCCAATCCAACCCAAAAATATCGAGATCAGTCCGACTTTATTGGGTCGTACGCCACGTCAAAAAGTGCAGTTGTCTATTAGTTTCCGTTTCGTATCCAGGTTGCATCCGGTCTCAAAGAACACAGCTCTATAAGAGCCAAACTCGAAAAATATTTAATTTTTATTTTTATTTTCATTTTTTATATAAATTTAAATTATATAAAAGAATATTTTAAACTATATTAAATTTTAATTATAAATAAGAATAATTATTATAATATATGAAAATTTTTGTATATTTTTAAAGAAATATATGTATTATATTTATTAGCGTTTGGTTCGGCTCCGGCTTCAATGAATCTAGTGTGTGTTGGCTTAGGGTCTCAACTAAAAGAAGTATATATTCCGATTTGTGTTTAGGCCCGTACTTGTTTGGACCGACCCCACTAGTTCATAACAATAGTCTAAATCACTATTGCAAAAATTGGTCGAATCTACTCGAAATTGGTCGATTTAAATCAAATCGGTTGATTTTCGATTCAAAAAATGACTTGAATCGGTCTTTTGTGAATCGGGCCGATTCGAGCCAATTCTGGAATTAGCCCAAATTGGCCGATTCCAGTCAGGCGACGGGCGAGGGGAGGACGGGCGGTGACGGTGAGCAGCGAGCGGCGAGGGTGGTGATTGGGTGACGGGGGCTGGGTGGGGGGTCGGGGGGAGAGGATCTGGAGGGGTGGGGCAGGGCAGTGGTGGATGACCGGGCCAGCGCGGTGGAGACAGGGACGTGCGCGGTGGACGATCGGGCTGGCGCGGAAGGGGGTGGCAGTGCGGGGTGGGGCGGGGGGCACAGGGGGGTTGGGCAGCAGGGGCGGGGTGGGGCCGGTGGCGGTGGGGATGGACGGGGCGGGGCTGGCAGGGGGCACGGCGCGGCAACAGCAACGGGGGAAGGAGGGCAGTGGGTGTGGGAGAGAAAAAGGGAAAGAAATAAAGAAATAGTTAGTGACATTTTCATAATTAAAACTTGACTCGGCTCTATGTGAGTTAAAAAATAACTAATTCTAAATACTTCAAAAAATCTAAAAAATATGAAAAAATATCATAAAAAATAATACGTACCATAATATCAAAATTACATATTTTATAACTAATAACATACTGATTTTGACTAAATTAAAATTTTTATAAGACCGATTTGGACCGAAACAACTAAACTGATTTAGACCGATTAGATTCGGTGACCCCCGTCGAAAACCGATTCCAATTCCGATTCTGATTTTTGCAACTATGGTCTAAATCAGTCCGGCTCCATTCGTTTGACTGCTTGCATGCAATATTCACGTAATAATAGTAGACTACCCCTAATCAACCTCTTCATATAATTCATGTTAATAATATGCTGCAGTAGTCACAAGCTCCTCACACTGATCATGACTCACCTGACATGCACAAAAGTAAAAACTTCACAAATTATTCATGCACATATTGCAATCTTATATTATCTAACAACCGCGCGCATGTAAATCACGACCCATTTAACTTGCATGCTTTCATGAAAATTTCACTATCCCTCCTTCATGACTAACTGAATAATCTTGGGGATGAATATGCATGAGTCATATTACTGTATGTACCTTTACCATGCTAGATTTCGCTCCTATATACATATTTATAAGTAGGTACGCCCTTATTCATATATGGTGGCCCCCTTACTTATACTTAGTTGCGTCCTTGCACATTATCCTTTGTGTCACATCTCTCAAGATGAATGAAGATGACTATGTCATGCAATGGCTCCTCAGCCTGGACCTCGTCAGTTTCAGCGACCACCCCAAGGCCGTTCTTCAAGTGCATCTTACTCAACCTGTGCTGAAAGAGATGATTGAGACGCAAATGCTCCCAATTCCTGTTCAAGCTACTTATAATGCCCGACTTCGAAGTTTCTTCACCCCTGCTACTTATAATGCTTTCATGCAGGCCCGCCAATTACCAGCAGCAGACAAAGAGGGCATTTTTCTGGAGTGTCTTGTCTACCCCACTGCCGCCCAGATGCTCATCTTATCCAAACCAGATAGATTTTTGCTGCACTTTGACTGGAAGTTGCTCATCGATATGTTGCGCATAAGAGAGAATGCAGTGGTTAGTATGTGGCATTGCCTTATTCCTGATCATCAAGTATGGGATGCCCAGAGTTTCTTGTTTAGAGTTGATGACTATGTCTTGGAGGGTGAACCTCTTCCCCGTATCCCAGATGAACATTTCATGCAAGTTGGTGAGAATTAGAATCTGCCGTTGATGTTAGTTTGAGATCAGCAAGCCTTGCATATATATTAGAGATGATGACATATAAGTAAATAAGCAAGCCTTTTATTTGTTTCTGTTTTTAATTAGGCGGCTATTATATATATATACAGTATATTATGATGTATGGCGCCATTATTGGCCTTGCCCTTGAAGCTTTTAGAAATATAATAATCTATTTATATATTTTATATGACCAAGATCTTTTCTTTTCTTAATTAGTTTATATTTTCTGACAACATCAATTAATTACACGAACTCTTCATTAATTAATATTGCGCCATTATTAAACTTGTATATAACACATGAAAATATGCCTAGTTGTAGATGAGTTGATTTTGACATGCTAGTTGATTTATTTTATTTAGATATTTTTTTGTTACAATGTAGTAATGTGTACCATTTATGGAAAGTAAAAAATATTATCAGAATTTGGTATCCTTTTGCATGTATTCGTGAGATCGAATATTTCATTCAGGCGAATTGCGTAATTCAGTTACCATGCATGGATTTCGTATGCCCAAATTTTGATACCATGTATAGCATACCATACAACGGAAAAATGAAAGACATCCTTCTTGAATAATTGACATCATACCTGGATAACCTCAATTTATAATTTCGATTGATATACGTCCATCTATTTGCTTTGAGAAAAATACAATAAAATAAAAAAATAAATTAAATAATTATAATTTATCTTTAAACTCAATTAAGATATATCTTTAAAGTCAATTAAAATCTATATTTAAGATCTTAAATTATTACAGTTTTCCTCATTATTCAACAAGATTACATATATAAAATTAAAATTTATATGATATAGAATGCGCATGCCGGGCCATCTTGCATAGTGTATTCGTAAATTGGCATGTTATGAAAACCCCTACGCATGTACGTTTATCTTTTGATAACCTGCGGAACTAGTATACACTATTTATATTGTCTAGCCTTATATACATTACAGTAAACATGGGTAGCATACAAAATCCATTCTATCCTACTAATAAAAATGAGCAGAAATTGATTAAGTACTCTTCACCCAATCCAAAGCGTCAAATTTGATCAGGTAATTATTGACAAAGCATTTGCCCCTAAAAGATGTACTTTAACGATACTTGGACCAATAGAAAGTATGATCTTTCATTAACAAAGTATAACATTGTTTGTTTATATTTGATGTTTGATACATAAATTAACATAACATGCAGGGGGAAAAATCGCCTAAAACAATTTCATAAGAACAATTCGACAGTTACCTCCCCTGATGGATAGATGCCGATCGATGAAGCCAGCCTGATCAAACCCCACCACCCATCTGACACAGACCTCCCCCGAACTTCTGCACCAGCTTGTCAATCTCATATTCATTCCGACGAAAGAACACAAAAATTATGGCAAAGCTGCCGGGACGGCAAGTCGAAACCTTTCAAACTAAGGTTCTTCTCCTCCCACGTGATTGGTAGCTATGCTACCGAAATCTCCTCCGGCGATCACCCCCTACCAGAGGAGATTTCGTCAAAAGGGGGGATAGGTGAAGAGGAAGATGAGGCAGGTCGTCTGGCAGCAGGGATGAAAGGCGATGGTGACATGGAGGGTTAAGAGCTTGACGATCCTTACTCAAACGTTCCGTTTCCCCGAACAATTGGTCGCCTTCGGGATGAGGGATTAAACCTGCCACACGTCACCTTCTGTGCGAAGCGCGCACAACCGTGCCCCTACTTAGGGGTGCTAATTGAGCGAGCGAGCCGAGCTCAACATGTGTTCAAACTCGGCTCGAATTGTTCAAAACTCATTCGAACGAGTTTTGGACATACATGCTCGAGTTCGACTCGAATATATTCTTTTGTGTTCGAACTCGACTCGAGCTCGAATATACTTAAACTATTTAATTTTTATTTCTTTTGTGTTCGAACTCGACTCGAGCTCGAATATACTTAAACTATTTAATTTTTATGAGCTCGAGCTAACTATGAGCTCGTTCGTTAGCTCGAAGCCAGCTCGATTAAAAGTCAAAAGTACCTCACTTAAAAAAAGTGAGGCCAATGTGGTTTGAACCCACAACCTTAAAGTCATCAAGGTAAATACTTACCATCTCAACTATCTTGCTTATTTAATATTACATTTCATATATATATATAAAGACTATATTATTATATTATTTTATCGAGTCGAGTTCGAGTCGAACTACGAGTCGAGTTCGAGTCGAACTACGAGTGGAGTTCGAGTCGAACTACGAGTCGAGTTCGAGTTACAACCGAGTCGAGTCGAGTCGAACACGACCTTGCTCAAGCTCGGCTTGTAAGATTCGAGTTCGAGTCGAGCATTTAAATGTCGAGTTTCGAGTCGAGTCAAGCCGAGCCGAACGCTAAATGCTCACGAGCTAGCTCGCTCAATTAGCAACCCTACCCTACTTGGTGCCTCAAAAAATGATTCGATGCGCTCAAAACAAGAAAATCTGGGTATTCCCTACCTGATGATCACGACGTAGGCAATGCCACCTACTAACCACTCCATTCTCCCTTATGTCCAACATAACGATGTGCAACGGGTAGTCAGAGTGCAGATCAAAGCTCTGTGGTTGAGCGACAGTGGTGAGACAAGACAATTCCGAAAAATACAATGACTCGACCAGTTCAATTATTTATGCATATATATATATATAATGTTTATAAATAATAAATATAAAATATGAGATACAACCAATATTTTATATACGAAGAATCAACACCAAGTATTACTCGTCTTTAAAAATCTCACCACCTAATCTCTTTTTTGTTTTTTATAATTTTTTAAAATTTTTCATACCTTCATAAATAATTTTATGTTTTTAAGGCTTTCTATATGCTTTGTCACATTTATCTTATCGTGGACTCCGACAAAAGTAGCAGGGGTGAAGAAACTTCGAAGTCGGGCATTATAAGTAGCTTGATCGGGAATTGGGAGCCTTTGCGTCTCAAACATCTCTTGCAGCACAGGGTGAGTAATATTGACTTGAAGAACAGCCTTGGGGCTGTCGCTGGAGGTGACGAGGGCCAGGTTGAAGAAGAGTCATTGCATGATCTAGTCATCTTCATTCATCTTGAGAGAGGTGGCGCAAAGGATAATAATGTGCAAGGATGCAACTTAGTATGAGAGGGCTACTGTCACGGGCCTGATTCAAGGACCCAAATTTTCGCCCTCAAAACCAGTCCGCGCGGCGTATTCTCGACCCGAGAACACCAACCTAACACCAAGAATGCAGCTTTGAAGAGACTACGGAAGCCTGCACGCTAACACCAACCTGTTGTTCGGCCAACCTCAACACCCTAAGGTTGCTGCCTTCAACCCTTTGCTCGATCACCGTGTATTGGTACCGCACCAAACACCGACACAACACTTTTGGCTTCCGACACGCCTTGCCGATAGGCTGTTCTAGAAGTCAAACAGCACTCCACACAGCACTGCCCGATCGCCCAGCCAGCAACACGCCCTGGGTTCGTGCCGTCTGCCCTTGCTCGTCTCAGCACCAGTCCCCACAACTGCGCTGCCTTGTAAACCTCGACCGCGACCTCGGATACAGAAGTTCCCTGCCTAAAACGACAGCCAACAAGCAAACCACAGATTACGGAAAAATACTTCCCAACCTTATATCATTCACCCAATCATAAGGATTTTACAAGCACTCGAACTCTCCTCTCAAGCACTTGCTCGGCTCGTGGACAGCCCCCACAGCCTCACCCCAATGTACCCAAAAATACAATGGCGCACAAGAATTACTCCCCGAGTAACTCTATCCCGATTGCCAACACAAGCAACCTAACAACGTGTACCTGGATTTCCAGCAAGCCGATGAAGTTCTAGCGCTCAGCACGAACACCGGCTGTAGCAACTCCACGCTTCTTTCTCACCAGCCGCACCACGCTGTTTTCTCACAAGAGGACATGCCTAGAATCTCAGGAACTCTCCTCCTCACCGGACTCGATTCCACTCTTGATCCACTCCCACGTTTCTCCTTGATCTGGCCTCTCAATCTTTCAATCTCTTCTCAATCTCCTGATCTCCAGATCTCTCGAGCAACCAATCCGGACTCGATCTCTCTTGATCCACCGACCTCCAGAGACTCGATCCTCCTCCGAGAGTCCTCCTCTCTGAGTTCCGACTCTGAACTCAAGAGTCTTCTCTTCTTTTTCCAGCATAATCCCCTGTGCACTATATATGCACCACGTCCTTCTGATTTCAGATAACTCTTGGATCTTTGCATCCGCATCCACAATGATCTGCAATATCCACCGTATCCAGCAACCTAGCAGCACACCATGTCCAGGTTCTTCCCAACGGCCTTGTGGTTATCATCAGAAGTTTGTTGCAGCCTCCACGTCTGGATATGGATCATATCTTCCACCAAGATACACCCCCAGCAACGTCCATGGATGTTTATCACAAACCGCCTTGGCTGCACCGCTGGTCATCCCGTCGCGCCCACCGGCTCGACTCCAGCACCGTCCAGACATGGCTCAACCTCCCGCAGCAATTCACCAACCAACTGCCAGCAATGGTCCACCACCATCGCCCTGAACCAGCACCACCGCTCGTGCATGCCCATGCACTGTCGCGACCACCAGCATCTGCTCGGGCGCGCGTCTGCGCGCACACACGCGCGCGCCCGCTCGTGCGAACAGCAGTGTGCACCATCACGCGCCCGCGCACCCACGCGCCCGCGCGCTCGTGCACCCGCGCTCGCGTAGCAGCACGCCTGTCGCTCCTTGCTCACACAGCAGTGCGCACAACCGCGCGCTCACCGGCTACAGTGCTCGATACTGCTCCAGAACACGGTTTTGCAATTTTGCTCAGCACTAGTGACTGCTCGGCACCCTGTGCTGCGTCCTCGGCTCGGTAGCCTGCTCGGTCCACGGTTGCACCAGAACCTCGCCCTGCCGACCCAAACAGCGATCAGCAGCAACCTGAGGTTTCTTCCAGGACTCGGCCACATGATCGGTACACCAAATACCGACCCATGTGCCGACACCACTGCTGTAACTCAACGCCATGCTCCATAGCCATGCTCGATCACACAGCAGCTCGTGCACCTCGGTTTGCAACCTGCAACTCAACACGGGTTAGCCTCCGTATGTTGTTTCCACCACTCAGATAGCCACCGCTACCCCATCATGGACGCGGGACACCTTGGGACAACACCCAAACCCTAGTTCCCGGCACGCCCATGAATCACGTCTGTGACATCCTCCCCCACCAATGAAAGCCGATGTCCTCATCAGAAGTAAGGACTGCCCCCTTCAGTAACAAGTCGAATACGTCTCCCCACAGCACCGTCTCCACTCTATGTACCAAAGACACGCCGCGCCGTGGTCCCAGCTCCACCATTGCATCATCCCTGGTCTTGCTAGCTCCAGACCTTGCATGTATCCCCACACGCTTACATCGGCCATATGCTCCAGCCATCAAATTTCGAGTCCAACTCAACCAAACAACTCCCCGTGGTCCTGAGAATTGCTGGCTCAAAGCATCTCTAAGACATTGCAATGCAGCCAGTATTTCAACAACTCCGACTGTTTTTCTCTTCCTCCATGTAAAGCACTGTTGGTAATCAGCCCAACACGAACTCACCTCATCTAGTGGTTGTCTCTCTAGACAAGTGGAGATAGAGACGTCTGATTCACCTCCCTAGTAAACCAAACACCGTAAGTGTAACCCTCATCCCGGATTCAGCACTTACTCGATCAGTCCATCGTAGATCTGTAGCAGCCTTGGTCAGACATGGTTGTGAATCCCCCATGAAGGCTCTAGACATACAGACCCTGTTCAGCAAGAACATCCCCTCGCACACTGGGAAAGAACTGATCTTTTGTCGACACCTCACCGCCGTCAGATGGTACTTCCGACATGATGATCTCCTCGGCATCTCATCACCAGTTAGTAACTTCAACTGATGGAAGTGAGCTCTCGCCGTTCCAATCCAACTCACATGGACGAACTCCCCAAACAAGAGTATAGAGCTTACCCCTGCTCATTTTTAGCTCACTCTCGTAACCCCTGTAGCACTCCTTGAAGTCGCTGGCTACCTTCAAGAAATCTGCCTCCCGGATTACGGCAACATCATCCAACTGATTCACACCCAGCTGGACCACACGCACCTTGCCAACTCGCCCAACGGACTCCACACGTCCTCTAGGTACCACCACCGATACCCGGGCTGGGGCCTTGGCCTTCACTACCAAGTCGCCACAGCTCCCTCCAAGCTGCTCGGAAGACAACACCCCCATTAGGGTTTCTGGCTCTATTCCGGTATCGACCACCTGCAATGCAGCAAGCAGCCCCATGCCAGACTCAGGATCTACTACCCCTGTAGATTTGCTATGTCCCCTCACGAAGCAACCACTGCCCCCGGACATCACCATCACTCCACCCAAGTGTGGTAGCACACCTACACGAGCTGACACCAAGAAATTGTTACCGAGTATTACCTCAAAGTCATCAATTTCTGCAACCGTGAAATCAGCTCGGCCACTGAACTCCCCCAAGCAGATCTGTACTCCACGAGCTACACCATGAACCTGCTTCACCGGCGAATTCATAGCCTTCATCCTGCTGGTAGTAACCCTCGATTTCAGTCTCAATTGACCCGCCACCTTTGTTGAAACAAAGCTGTGCATTGCCCCCGTGTCAACCAATGCTGAAACTCGTCTTCCATTCAAAGTCACTGGAACATACATCAACCCCAAACTCCCCCATTTAGGCTGTTCAACTCTCAGAGCTCCTATCATCTGCAACGTCGACATCCGAGCTGGCTCATCTGAATTAGAACTTTCCTCGGCCTGCATCGCCACTGTAACACCCCGTTTCGGCTCACCCGTGAACCGACCCGGAAATGTCATCGGCGACCGAACCGTTCGCTAATCTACTAGATTCGGTTAAGCCGACCAGGATCTACTCTCGGCTTTTCAAGATGGAGATGCAAATGTGAAATGCATGAATGGGAACAATTGGGTTCTAACGCGGTCCTACATGCATGCTATGATGTACAAGCAAAGACAAGACAAAACAATAAATGCGAAACCAAAAGAAAATATATACTATTTTATAAAAATACGATAACACATAATAATCTACCGTGACATACAATCATTATCTCATTCTTTTTACCTGAGCCGAGTCTAAACTCCAAGGCTCCCTACTCATTCATATTTATCAGTTCGTTTCATAACAAGTAATTCACTCAAGCAAACACATCAAAATTATCATTCACATAGCAATAACACACCGTCATTATAGATTACACGTGGCAGGTACATGTGTAAGCGGTTCCGTGCTGCTCCTCCACAGTCCCGACAGCTTTCATCACTCGCATTTCTCACCTACATATATATAGAAAAACCGTCAGTAACGAGTGTTACCAGCCCGGAAAATAACTAATATCAATCTGGCACAGGAGAGCAAACTCTCCTGTTAAAAGAAAACCATATACTTCCTCAAGAACTCTCAGCAGGGCACATACGGGAGCCGTCGCCCTCGGGTCGACAGCGTCCCCCTATCTTTCACATTCTCATGCCTCGGCCATTTCTCTATTGCTTCTCGCGTCAAATCTCATTCCTTTCCGCCCTCTGCACCTTCCATATTACTCCTGGCCTTGAGCACGACGG
>JAURVB010009672.1:0-42518 GCA_033002965.1 Piper betle | reverse complement strand
AGGGCCAAAACAGGCGGTCGAGGAGGCACGCATGTCTGAAATCCGAGGGGAGAACAGGTCGGTGTCGGTGTGCTGGTGCAGCCATGCTGGTCAGGGGCGCCACCATGGTGGTGATAGAGGGTCGTCGACATGGTGGTGCTAGAGGGTCGTCGTCATGGTGGTGCAACGGGAGCCACCATGGGTCACGGGCTGATTATGTGACCAACATGGTGTCACCATGGTCAGGTCGGGGTTGCTGATTGGGTGGCCAGAATGGGGTCGCCAAGGACTGGTTGAGGGTTGCCATGTGGTGGCCAAGTTGGAGACGCCATAGCAGCGAATGGAGGCTGCCACATTACTGGTTGGTCGCCATGCATGGTGAAAATACCGGCTTTCACTGGTTGACTACAATAAAGCTGGGAGCTTTAGGGTCGTTAAATGAATTGTTAAAGTAGAATGGCAACCAGGTAAATATGGGAGAACTCGATGCGGTCGAGTTAGAATATAAGGTAAATACAAAAGAATTAAGTATGGGACATGTTAATAATTAAATTATCAACTAGTTAATGGGGATTTGGATGGGGATAATTAATAATTAATTATCATCAGAATTGCTGAAAATTTAATAACTAATGAAGACTAACATGAACTAATTACATCATTTAAAAATTGATAGTATATTAGTCATGTAGTTGCATGTAGGTTCATGCAAATAAAATTATACTAATGTATAATTTTATGCCCTCATTCAGATTAGGGTTAGTGGATCACAGTCAGACGAAATCACAAGTCAGGTACGTATAATAGGTAGAACATCGTACTTTCCTTGTTGGTAGCCTAGGTCGGCCTGAGCCCAGATTCGACCACCATGCACCGAGTGCAACCGGGGTCAAAGAATTGACTCAGTCCGACACGGGGTCGTATTATGTGCGTAAATTGTCTAATGCATCGACATTATTTTGGAGTAGTGATAGCCGCCCCATAAAAAGGCTACGGCCGGGGTGAGCGAGGCACAACGATTCCTCCATCGCACTGGAGTGCAGTGATAGCCTCCCCATAAAAAGGCTACGGCCGGGGTGTGTGAGGCACTGACACTAGAATTGGTAGTGAGAGCTTCCCCACAAACGGGGTGTAGCAATCACCTGAGTGCAGTGATAGCCTCCCCATAAAAAGGCTACGGCCGGGGTGTGTGAGGCACTGGCACTAGAGTTGGCAGTGAGAGCTTCCCCACAAATGGGGCGTAGCAATCACCTGAGTGCAGTGATAGCCTCCCCATAAAAAGGCTACGGCTGGGGTGTGCAAGGCACTGGCACTGGAGTGCAGTGATAACCTCCCCATAAAAAAGGCTACGGCCGGGGTGTGTGAGGCACTGGCACTAGAGTTGGCAGTGAGAGCTTCCCCACAAACGGGGCATAGCAATCACCTGAGTGCAGTGATAGCTTCCCCACAAAAAGGCTATGGCCGGGGTGTGCGAGGCACTGGCACTGGAGATGGTAGTGGTAGCCTCCCCACAAAAGGGCTACGGCCAGGGTGTGCGGATCACAGCGGATACCTCCTCCGCATTGTTTTGGAGTATAGCGGAATCGCTCCACCGCATATTAAAATGAACATAGGGAAATAGTGGAATGTACTTGACTTGTTTTATCTATTATACTACTTAGTGTTGTAATCACTAACGCGGAATTGCCTCCGCAGGTGTGCAGATACGAAATTAGGTGATTGACAACCAGAGCATGGAGCAAAATAAATATGGGGACTCCCTTTTTTATTTATTTGAGAAATAAGTGTGGCTACTGGGAAACGGTCCAAGACTGTGGGATCTTTATATATGTGTTTGTTAGAAATGCTAGACATATTTGCTAAATTGTGAGTAACACCTAGCTAGCTAGGCCCACAATGTTGTGAAAATGGTGGGTCGTTACAGGAATGACCGTCGCCACCAATTCCTGGCAAAACTTTGCTTGTGCTTGCCCATCTTGCCGAAACAGTGGACTCATCGGCCATTAGTCGTGTTTAGTTTCCTTCTTGTTGATTTTAAACTTTATTCCTCACGATTGTCAAGCTTATTATCAAATTAAAATATGAATGAAAGAAAATTAAGAAGAGGGAGAAAGGAAGAATACCTAAGCAAGGAAGAAGACACGCCCGTAAGGAAGAGGAGAAGAAAATGCCAATGAAGGCAATGATGGAGGACGTCCTTCATAAAATAAAATGAATTGATGGCTAGGGCATGTGAAAACCCCCGTATTTCATTTAACTAGGTAACCGGGTAAAAAATAAAATATAATAATTAACCGAGTATTGGATATAACACGTTCAGTCCTTCCCGAACCGCGTTCGCGTCCCTTTTTTTTCACGATCTTTACTTAATTTCTAATTTCAGAATGAATTGGGAAACCATGACTAATCTTAAAATGAATTGGGAGGCCACCTAATCTCAAAATGAGCTATGAGACAATTTCTAATCTAAGAATGAACTGGGAGACCATGACTAATCTCAAAATGAACTGGGAGACCATGACTAATCTCAAAATTAATTGGGAGTCCGCCTAATGTCAGAATGAGCTGGGAGACCACCTAATGTTAGAATGAGCTAGGAGTTAATTTCTAATCTAAGAATGAACTAGGAGACCATGATTAATCTCAAAATGAATTGGGAGACCACCTAATCTCAAATTGAGTTGGGAGAGAATTTCTAATCTAAGAATGAGCTGGGAGACTATGATTAATCTCAAAATGAATTGGGAGACCACCTAATCTCAGAATGAAATGGGAGACGACTTTTACTAACCTCAGAATGACCTAAGAGATAATCACTAAAGACTTGTGTAATAATAATAATAATAACGAGTGAAATGATAATGGGGATTATATTGCCTTGTTTCATTTAATTATGCAGCTTAGTGGTTTTATCTCTAACGGGGAATTGACTCCACAGGTGAGCAGCATTGGACTGAAGAATATAAGTGTGGTTGGTGGTTCTTTTGCCAACCTAGGTTTGGTGAATCGATAATAAAAATTGGGCATCCTTATTATCCTATTGTGTTATAAATGTGGCTATGGGAAACGGTCCGAGACTGTGGGACAGTTATTTGATATTTTAGAGATCATGATTTATTGTTATGATTTATATAATATGTTGTGGACTTATTTGCTGTATTTAAATTCATGTTCTCGAATGCTACATTTACATTAACTATATTTTAAAGTAACACCTGGTCCGGTTCGGGCAAGTCGTTACAAAAACCCTGACTCGAATTGTGGGTTTTACAAATAATAACATACACTATACAAATACCTGGCTAAATAGGAGTAAATATCATAATACTCGTGTTAGTAAACTTATAAATAATTAAATAAATGAATTCATCATCATTCAATAAATAAATAAATCAATAAACAATTATTTAAGAAATATATGTGAATAAACAATTAGATAAATAAATAAATAATATATGTACAATTTACAAACATGATTAAGAATATTATTAATAAGTAAATATATTAATAACAATAATAAATCATCACATAAGCACTCATCATATACGACAAACATATAAATAAAAAATACACAATAATGATTGAATAAATAAATAAATAAAATCAAACGTAACATCAAAATTTGCTTATGTGAATATACTTATAAACTAATGTATAGGTTCTCGAATTACGGAAAATGGTCAAAATGAGCTGCACCAGGTTGGCCCAGTTAATTAGGTTTGGGAGAAATAAACTTGGGGGCTGGGTCAGCTGGGCTGATCTGGACTGCTGGACACGGATAAGAACGCGATCAAGCGGACACAAATGCAGGTATGGTCTGACAAGGCACCCGTCGCAGGAAAATTACGACGGCGGCATGACTGGTGTCACGACCCGCCATTTTTCACAATATTGTGGGCCTTGGTGGTAGGGTGTTACTCAAAATTTAACAAAAAATAACCCTATAACAACCAATCCTAACCAGACCAGTTGTTACTTAAAAGGTTACATGAATAATATGAAGCAAATAAGTCTAGTATTTCTAACTCAAAAGAACTTACCTTCAAATGACAATGCATAAAGTAATTATCCCACAGTCTTGGACCGTTTCCCATAGCCACATTTATAACACAAGAGTAAAAAGAGAAGTCTACTTATTAACCATTCACCACCTGCATTGGTAGAAAAACCACCCTGTTGTCATTTAGTCTTTAGGTCCAGTTGCTAACCTGCGGCGGCAATTCCGCGTTAGTGATTAACCACTAAGCCGTATAATTAAATAAAACACGTCCACAAACTCCCTATCATTATCTATAATATTGGCACTTGTGACCATTCCAACATGACCATTTATTAGCTGCTGGTTCAATCCACCATGTCCATTAGTTGGCTGATGGGTCAGTCCACCATGTCCATCTATTGGGTGATGGGTTAGTCCATCATGAACGTTACCGGCTGGGGAGTCCAATCCGCCATGTCCGTTATCTACTACTGAGTCCAATCCATCCTGTCCATTAGTTGGATGAGGTCAGTCCACCATGTCCATCTATTGACTGATGGGTCAGTCCACCATGTCCATAATTGGCTGGCGAGTCCAATCCGCCATGTCCAATTTATTGGCTGATAGGTCAGTCCATCATGTCCATTACCGGCTGGCGAGTCCAATGCGCCATGTCCGTTATCAGCTGGTGGATCCAATCCACCATGTCCGTAATTGGCTGATAGGTTAGTCCACCATGTCCATCTATTGGTTGATGGGTCAGTCCACTATGTCCGTAATTGGCTGGCGAGTCCAATCCGCCATGTCCAATTTATTGGCTGATGGGTCAGTCCATCATGTCCATTACCGTCTGGTGAGTCTAATCCGCCATGTCCGTTATCGGCTGGTGGGTCCAATCAACCATGTCCGTAATTAGCTGACGAGTCCAATCTGCCATGTCCAATTTATTAGTTGATGGGTCAGTCCATCATGTCCATTATCGGCTGGCAAGTCCAATCTGCCATGTCCGTTACCGGCTGGTGGGTCCAATCCACCATGTCCGTAATTGGCTGGCGAGTCCAATCCGCCATGTCCAATTTATTGGCTAATGGGTCAGTCCATCATGTCCATTACCGGTTGGCGAGTCCAATCCACCATGTCCGTTATCGGCTGGTGGGTCCAATCCACCATGTCCGTAATTGGCTGGCGAGTCCAATCCACCATGTCCAATTTATTGGCTGATAGGTCAGTCCATCATGTCCATTACCGGCTGGCGAGTCCAATGCGCCATGTCCGTTATCGGCTGGTGGATCCAATCCACCATGTCCGTAATTGGCTGATGGGTTACTCCACCATGTCCATCTATTGGTTGATGGGTCAGTCCACCATGTCCGTAATTGGCTGGCGAGTCCAATTCGCCATGTCCAATTTATTGGCTGATGGGTCAGTCCATCATGTCCATTACCGGCTGGCGAGTCCAATCCGCCATGTCCTTTATCGGCTGGTGGGTCCAATCACACCATGTCCGTAATTAGCTGACGAGTCCAATCTGCCATGTCCAATTTGTAGCTGATGGGCCAGTCCATCATGTCCATTACCGGCTGGAGCATGTCCAATCTCGCCATGTCCGTTTCCGGCTGGTGAGCTCCAATCCACCATGTCCGTAATTGGCTGGCGAGTCCAATCCGCCATGTCCAATTTATTTGCTGATGGGTCAGTCCATCATGTCCATTACCGGCTGGCGAGTCCAATCCACCATGTCCGTTATCGGCTGGTGGGTCCAATCCACCATGTCCGTAATTGGCTGGTGAGTCCAATCCACCATGTCCAATTTATTGGCTGATGGGTCAGTCCATCATGTCCATTACCGGCTGGCGAGTCCAATCCGCCATGTCCGTTATCGGCTGGTGGGTCCAATCCACCATGTCCATTAATTGGCTGATGGGTCAGTCCACCATGTCCATCTATTGGCTGATGGGTCAGTCCACCATGTCCATAATTGGCTGGCGAGTCCAATCCGCCATGTCCAATTTATTGGCTGATGGGTCAGTCCATCATGTCCATTACCGGCTGGCGAGTCCAATCCGCCATGTCCATTATCGGCTGGTGGGTCCAATCCACCATGTCCATAATTGGCTGGCGAGTCCAATCCGCCATGTCCAATTTATTGGCTGATGGGTCAGTCCATCATGTCCATTACCGGCTGGCGAGTCCAATCCGCCATGTCCGTTATCGGCTGGTGGGTCCAATCCACCATGTCCGTAATTGGCTGGCGAGTCCAATCCGCCATGTCCAATTTATTGGCTGATGGGTCAGTCCATCATGTCCATTACCGGCTGGCGAGTCCAATCCGCCATGTCCGTTATCGGCTGGTGGGTCCAATCCACCATGTCCGTAATTGGCTGGCGAGTCCAATCCGCCATGTCCAATTTATTGGCTGATGGGTCAGTCCATCATGTCCATTACCGGCTGGCGAGTCCAATCCGCCATGTCCGTTATCGGCTGGTGGGTCCAATCCACCATGTCCGTAATTGGCTGGCGAGTCCAATCCGCCATGTCCAATTGATTGGCTGATGGGTCAGTCCATCATGTCCATTATATGATTATGAAGGGCGTAGCCCGTGTCAGACTGAGTCAATTCCTTGACCCCGGTTGCACTCGGTGCATGGTGGTCGAATCTAGGCTCAGGCTGACTAGGTTATCCACAAGGGAAAATACAACATTTTAAATAATTATACGGACCTGGATATTTCGAACTTGCAGCTGCGACCAATGATCCTAATCTGAACGAGGACATAAAATTATACATAAGTATAATTTTATTCGAGTAGAAATGCATGCAACTAAATGACTAATATATATATTACTATTAAATTTCAACAATATTAAATATTAAACTATTCATGTGACATAATCATTTAAATCCTACTTTACATTAATAATCTAGATCATAATTAACACCTAACAAATAATAAAATAATTATCAACTTATACCCAAATATTTAATTACTATTATTAATATATTTTTCTTTGGTTATAATTTTTTAATCGCTACTATTACTTACAGCAATTTAATTAATTAAGTTGTTCAATTAAATTATTTAAAATAATTTGAATTATTTTAATTCATAAATATTATTAATACAATTATTTTAAATTATTTGACTATATAAAGTTTCAAACTTTATTTATTTCCATTATGCCATTTAGGTTCGATGCGAGTGATTGCTACCCGACTATAGTTTAATAACCCATTTTCTATATTACTGACTCGTTATTAAAATAATCACTTTATTTACCTAATATTAAATTTAATATGGTAAAGGTAACATCTTTATTTATTAATTACTTATAACCGTCCGATTTAATTTGATCGCTTTTATTACGCCGATTAATTATCGACAGTTTATCATTACCGTATTTTTATTACTTATGTCCATGTCGACTTCGTCCAATAATTAATTAGTTTAGTAACTTTACCCTATAACCCGTTAAAATAATTATTTTTAAAGATTTATTACGAGTTTGTATTATTTTTAACTCGAGTCGGTATCGAGTCAACCAGTATTTACAGAATTGCCACCGCCCTTCTTCTTCTTCTTCTTCTTCTTCTCCGGCATGCTCTGTTCTCGACTCCAGGCACGCTCCAGCCACCGCCGCCGCCGACCACCTCCGGCCGCCGTCAATCATTGTCGACCAGCCCTGCCCTGCCCTTGCGGTGTCGCCCTAGCCAACTCCGGCCATCTTCCAGCCGCGGTGACGCCCGCATCGCCTTCCTAGCGGCGCGCTCGCGTCGGCGATTCCACCGCCGGCGAGCGTCGCCGCCTCAATTGGATGGTCGCCTCGTCACCCTCGACCACCTATCTACCTTCCCCGGCCATATTGGAACCCGTCGCCACCCAGGACGGCCGGATTTCTTCCTCAACCGCCGTCGCCCCTGTTTTTGCCGCCGCTACTGTTTTTGGCCATTTACCACCCCAGGCCGACATCCACACACGCGAGATCGACCCTACACTGATCGACGAAGAGGGTAGGATCATCTTCCGACGTCGGAACGACCCTCGCCACCGTTTCCCGGCGACTTTGCCTGTGCCTCCCCATCTCGCCGAAACAGGGGACTCGTCGGCCGAATTAAAGTTTAATTTTTTTGTTTAGTTTCTTTTTTTGTTGATTTTAAACTTTAATCCTCACGATTATAAAGTTTATTATTAAAATATGCATGCAAGAAAATTAAGAAGAGGGAGATAGGAAGAATACCTAAGCGAGGAAGGAGACACGCCGGCAAGGAAGAGGAGAAGAAAATCCGAATGAAGGCTAGGGTGGAGGACGTCCTTTATAAAATGAAATGACGGCTAGGGTTTTATTCTTTAACCGGGTAACCGGGTAAAGAATAAAATATTTAACCGGGTAGACTTAACCGGGTAGAGAATATAATATAATTAATATTAATTCTCTAACATTCGATCCTTCCCTGCCCGAGTCGAATATATTAGAAAAAAAAAATTTTTTTCCACGGTCTTTACAATCTCCCCAACTTGGAAATATTTCGTCCCCAAAATATCATAACAAGCAACAGAACAATTATGATTAACTTTATTTATTTCTTTGGGATCGGTTCATGCCGCTACAATTATAAAACTCCTATGCCACAAATAGGCTAGGGTATTTCCTTACCATTTCTTGTTCAGTCTCCCATGTAGCTTCTTCTGACCCCTGATTTTTCCACAATACTTTTACCAAAGGAATTTCCTTGTTCCTTAGTGTCTTTATTTCTCTTGCTAGGATGCGGATTGGCTTTTCCTCGTAAGTTAAATTTGATTGTAGCTCTAAGTCTTCAAAATTTGTGATGATATGATCCTCATCCCGTACATACTTCTTTAGCATTGACACATGGAAAACATTGTGTACTCCAGCAAGGCTTGGTGGCAATGCTAATCTATATGCACAATTCCCAACTCGATCCAGGATTGGAAACGGTCCTATGAATCTTGGCTTCAACTTTCCTGATATTTTAAATCTGATCACCCCCTTCGTAGGAGATGTCTTTAGGTACACAAACTCCCCAACTTGGAACTCTAAGTCCTTCCTTCGAGTATCAGCATAACTCTTTTGTCGATCTTGAGCTGCCTTAAGTCTTTGGTGAATGAGTTTCACCTTTTCAGTTGCTTCCCTCACCATTTCTGGCCCGACTATAATTGCTTCGGTAGACTCCAGCCAGCACGATGGAGATCTACAGGGCCTATCATATAAGGCTTCAAATGGTGCCATCCCTATACTGGCTTGGTAAGAGTTATTGTAGGTGAATTCAGCCAAGGCTAAGTGTTTCTCCCAGTCACCTCCCCAGTCAACAATGCAAGCTCTTAACAAATCTTCCAAAGTTTGAATAGTCCTCTCACTCTGCCCATCAGTTTGGGGATGATATGCTGTACTCAACTTAATCTGAGTTCCCATGGTGTAAAGACCCGGAAAAATATATATATATATATATATATATATATATATATATATATATATATATATATATATATATATATATATGTATTCGACGCGGTGGGATCGAACGTTGGTATCCATGAATTTATTTAAATTATTTACCCGCTACCCGGTTAATTATCAATTACCCGGTCAAGTGGAAAGTATTAGTTAACCGGTTAAGTATTTTTACCCGGTTAAGTAAACCATACCATTTAACCGTTTAAACTAGTAAAGTGAACCGTATCACTTACCCATTTACCCGGCAACGAAGTGTGTTTTCATAAACCCTAGGCCTTCTTTCATTTTATAAGGAGAAGGAGGGGGGGCGTCATGCACATAAGCTCCTTGGACAAACGCCGGCTTCCCCATTGTTTTGGTAAGTTTCTTCCTCTCTTCTTCTTAGTTTGCATGCATACATATGATCAAAGATTACAATACAAGATAATCATGGAAACTAAGACCTGAAATCAACAAGAAAAAGGGAGGATGTAACTGGATTAGAACCAGGAATTCTCCCACGAACATAAGTTGCTGCCGTGCAGCAATTCTTGTGTGTTTGTGATTAATTACAGCAACAAGTCATAATCTTTTGCTAATCAGTTGCTGCATCAACGTCCTTACTCATGTTGTAGTAATTAAAGGTGAGATTTCATAGAATTTACAGCCAAGAAGGGTAGCACGTCCTGCTGAAATTGCCAAGGATGGTAGCACGTCCTGCTGAATTGCAGCAACAGCATCATGGCGTTTGTGTCACGACCAGTTGCATATACCACGCTGTAGGGTAGTGTTTCTCTTCTTCTGGGCGTTGGGTTGTTGTGAGGGAAGAAGGGGACGCGTGGGGCAATGCTGCTGGCCACGTCTGAGTCGCCATAGCAGCAGGTCGAGGTCGCCATGGCTGCTGCTTCATCGCTGTGGTGGTGCAGTCGCCCTTTGATTGTTGCTGCTAATTTGGTTGCTAGGAAAGGGAGACAATGGGTGAAGGATAGGATCTAGATTTTGGTCGAAAGAGAAGAGCTTGGTGCTGGTTTTGGGTGAAGAGAAGAATGGTGACGGGAAGAAGAAGAAGAAGAAGAATGGCAGTTTTGTAATTTCGGGTTGACTCGATATGGGTTGAGTTAAAAATCATAATAATAATACGAACTCGTGTTAAAATCATTGAAATAATTAATTTAAATGAATATGAGTTAAGTGGTCAAAATAATAAAGTTATATTTGATAAATAAAACGATTATTCTTATAATAAATTCGTAAAGTAAAATAATGGATCAATAAAAGATAATCGCTTACAAATTACGTGATAGCATAATTAATTAAATAAAGAAGTGTTGAACCTTATCGAATTAAATAAATTAATTAATGTGGCATATATTAAATATTTAGTTGCATGCATTTTCGACGCGAGTAAAATTATACTAATGTATAATTTTATGCCCCGTTCATATTAGGGTTAGCGGATTACAGTCGGACGAACCCGCAAGTCAGGTACGTATAATAGGTAGAACATCGTATTTTCCTTGTTGGTAGACTAGGTCAGCCTGAGCCCAGATTCGACCACCATGCACGAAGTGCAACCGGGTTTAAAGAGTTGACTCAGTCCGACACTGGGTCGTGTTATTTGTGTCAATCTTGTGATAGCCCCATAAAAAGGCTACGGCCGGGGTGAGTGAGGCACAGCGATTCCTCCATCGCACTAGAGTGCAGTGATTGCCGCCCCATAAAAAGGCTACGGCCGGGGTGTGTGAGGCACTGGCACTGTGTGCAGTGATAGCTGCCCCATAAAAAGGCTACGGCCAGGGTGTGTGAGGCACTGGCACTAGAGTTGGCAGTGAGAGCTTCCCTACAAACGGGGCATAGCGATCACCTGAGTGCAGTGATAGCCGCCCCACAAAAAGGCTACGGCCGAGGTGTGCAAGGCATTGGCACTGGAGTGCAGTGATAGCCTCCCCATAAAAAGGCTACGGCCGGGGTGTGCGAGGCACTGGCACTAGAATTGGTAGTGAGAGCTTCCCCACAAACGGGGCATAGCAATCACCCGAGTGCAGTGAGAGCTTCCCCACAAAAGGGGTGTAGCAATCACGTGAGTGTAGTGATAGCCGCCCCATAAAAAGGCTCCGGCCGGGGTGTGTAAGGCACTAACACTAGAGTGCAGTGATAGCCTCCCCATAAAAAGGCTACGGCCGGGGTGTGTGAGGCACTGGCACTAGAATTGATAGTGAGAGCTTCCCCACAAACGGGGCATAGCAATCACCTGAGTGTAGTGATAGCTTCCCCACAAAAAGGCTACGGCCGGGGTGTGCGAGGCACTGGCACTGGAGACGGTAGTGGTAGCCTCCCCATAAAAAGGTTACGGCCGGGGTGTGCGGATCACAGCGGACACCTCCTCCGCATTGTTTTGGAGTATAGCGGAATCGCTCCACCGCATATTAAAATAAATATATGAAAATGGTCGAATGTACTTGTTTGTTTTATCTATTATACTACTTAGTGTTGTAATCACTAACGCGGAATTGCCTCCGCAGGTGTGCAGATCCGAGATTAGATGATTGACAACTAGAGCATGGAGCAAAGTAATATGAGGATTCATTTTTGTTATTTAATTGAGGAATAAGTGTGGCTGCTGGGAAACGGTCCAAGACTGTGGGATTTTATTATAAGTTATGATTTCTAATAATGTTTGACATAATTGCTTTAATTTTGAGTAACACCTATCCAGTTAGGCCCACAATATTATCATGAAAAATGGCGGGTCATTACACATGGCTTTTTGGAAAGCTTCCTAGAAATGTGAGGTGAATAGGGGATCGCAGTCGGAGACTATCTCCTTTGGAATCCCACGCAATTTGACTATATTGTCAACATATAATCCTGCCAAGTATTCCGTCGTTCTCATTGATTTCATGGGGATGAAGTGAGCTACCTTAGTTAGTCTGTCCACAACTACCCATATGGAGTCATGCTTCTTTGGAGTTCTTGGGAGCTTTGAAATAAAATCACATGTGACACACTCCCATTTCCATGATGGTTTTTCGAAGGGTTGTAATAGTCCTCCAAGTAGTTGATGTTGGGCTTTGATCTATTGGCAAGTCTGACACTTAGAGACAAAATTCACAACATCCCTCTTCATCCCAATCCACCAGTAGGTTCGCTTTAAATCCTGATACATTTTAGTAACTCCAGGGTGTATCGAGAACTTTGAGCGATGAGCCTCCTCCAAAATATCCCGCCTCAGTGCATTATCCTTGGGTACACACAACCGTCCTCTAAATCTGATCACACTATTTTAATCAACTACAATGTTAGGAATCTTGTCTAACATTTTATTTAGCTCCTCATCACCCATTTGTGCTAGCTTAACACGATCAACTAAATCATTGGAAACAACCAAATTTGCCAATAAGCCTGTTAGTTGCTCCACCGGGTTGATAACTACCACTTCTGCTGACATAGCCCAAAGTCTAGCTAACTGCTGACTTTTGTCCACTTTGCCCTTCCCACTCAACGTGTCGGCTACCACATTCGCTTTCCCTGGATGGTATAAGATTTGGAAGTCGTAGTCCTTTAGATATTCCATCCACCGCCTTTGTCGAAGGTTAAGGTCATTATGGGTGAAGATATACTTCAAACTTTGGTGGTTAGTGAAGACTTCGAACTGGGCTCCATACAAGTAGTGCCTCCAAATCTTTAGGGCAAAAAATACTGCTGCCAGTTCCAAGTCATGGATTGCATAATTTTGCTCATGAATCTTCAATTGATGAGAGGCATAGGCCACAACCTTACCTTCTTGCATAAGGACGCATCCTAAACCCAACTGAGACGTATCACTAAAGACTACGAATCCTTCATTACCATTTGGTGGTTTCCAGACTGGTGCTTTGGAAATTGGTGTCACTTCAGGTGCTAGGTCAATGACAAACTCTATTCCCCGCTTAGGAGGGAACCCTGGAAGTTCGTCTGGGAATACACATATTCCCAAACTGAATCCTCTCCCTGAACCAAATTGGCAAACGCCACTGCTTTCTTTGGGACAACGTGATCTGGAAAATATTGTCCATAGAAAGATGTCACAAATTCCACCCACGCAATAGAGGAAATCTCACGTTGGTGGAAAGTGGTTTTCTCCATGGATTTCCACCAGAAGATGCTTCCTCTTGAAGCATGCATGTTGCCAATCTCACTTGCTAGCGGTGGGGCACCGAACCCTAAACGTTTTTTCAATAATGTCTATCCAGCTCTCTGCCTTCATTGGATCAGTCCCTCCAATGAATACCTCAACTCCATTCTTCTGGAACTTTTCCATAGTGTATCGTTCACTCTCATCCACAGCTGGCGGCACCACTTGTCGGACTACCGATGGCATTAGGTTTGGAAGCTCCCTCGCTCGGTCGGGTTAGATAACCCTGCCCGCCCTTGCGCACTCCCCAGATCACCATCTAGGACATTACTAGGACCCACTACCGAGTTTAAGGGTCCATTCCCTGTTACCACTCTCGGTAACCGCTCCACAATATTCTGAACAATGGAATTTGTATTTTTTGAAGCTTGTGCTAGTCCATCTATGGCCGTCAGGATTTGGGCCAACACATTCTCTGCGTTCGAATTTGACTGTGCAGATCGGCTTGACTGTCTACGGGTGCCTACATCTGAAACATCGAACCATCATGGTTCATTAGTTTTTTTCCCCAGTTATGACTTAGGTTTATTAGCAAATACATTTGTTAATTAATAACACACACAATGGGAAAAGATAATAATTGGACTTTTCAACAAGGTACTTGAGTCATAAAATGTGAGCTTGTGGGAAACCGTGCTCTGATACCACCTGTCATGACCCGCCATTTTTCACGATATTGTGGGCCTTGCTGCCAGGGTGTAACTCAAAATTTAACAAAAACCAACCCTATAACAACCAATCCTAACCGGACCAGCTGTTACTTAAACGGTTACATGAATAATATGAAGAAAATAAGTCTAGCATTTCTAACTCAAAAGAACTTATTTTCAAATGACAATGCATGAAGTAATTATCCCACAGACTTGGACCGTTTTCCATAGCCACATTTATAACACAAGAAAAGTAAAAAGAGAAGTCCGCTTATTAACCGTTCACCACCTGCGTTGGTAGAAAAACCACCCTCTCGTCTGTTAGTCTTTAGGTCTAGCTGCTAACTTGTGGAGGCAATTCCACGTTAGTGATTAACCACTAAGTCGTATAATTAAATAAAACAAGTCAATAAACTCCCTATCATTATCTATAATATTGGCACTTGTGACCATTCCAACATGACCATTTATTAGATGATGGTTCAATCCACCATGTCCATTAGTTGGCTGATGGGTCAGTCCACCATGTCCATCTTTTGGGTGATGGGTTAGTCCATCATGTACGTTACCGGCTAGCGAGTCCAATCCGCCATGTCCGTTATCGGCTGGTAAGTCCAATCCACCCTGTCCTGAGGGTCCGTCCACCATATCTCTAATTAGTTGGCAAGTCCAATCCGCCATGTCCAAATTATTGGCTGATGGGTCAGTCCATCATGTCCATTACCGGCTGGCGAGTCCAATGTGCCATGTCCGTTATCGGCTGGTGGGTCCAATCCACCATGTCCGTAATTGGTTGATGGGTCAGTCCACCATGTCCATTTATTGGCTGTGGGTCAGTCCACCATGTCCGTAATTGGCTGGCGAGTCCAATCCGCCATGTCCAATATATTGGCTGATGGGTCAGTCCAACATGTCCATTACCGGCTGGCGAGTCCAATCCACCATATCCGTTATCGGTTGGTGGGTCCAATCCACCATGTCCGTAATTGGCTGACGAGTTTAAACTGCCATGTCTAATTTATTGGCTGATGGGTCAGTCCATTATGTCCATTACCGGCTGGCGAGTCCAATCCACCATGTTTGTTATCGGCTGGTGGGTCCAATCCACCATGTCCGTAATTGGCTGGTGAGTCTAATCCGCCATGTGCAATTGATTGGCTGATTGGTCAGTCGATCATGTCCATTATATGATTATAGAGGGAGTTGCCCTTGTCAGATTGAGTCAATTCCTTGACCCCGTTTGCACTCGATACATGGTGGTCAAATCTAGGCTCAGGCTGATTAGGTTATCTACAAGGGAAAATACAACATTTTAAGTAATTATACGGACCTGGATATTTCAAACTTGCAGCTGCGACCAATGATCCTAATCTAAACGAGGAAATAAAATTATACATAAGTATAATTTTATTCGAGTAGAAATGCATGCAACTAAATGACTATATATATATATATTACTATTAAATTTCAACAATATTAAATATTAAACTATTAATGTGACATAATCATTTAAATCCTACTTTACATTAATAATCTAGATCATAATTAACACCTAACAAATAATAAAATAATTATCAACTTATACGCAAATATTTAATTACTATTATTAATATATTTTTCTTTGGTTATAATTTTGTAATCGCCTCAATTAATTAATTAAGTTGTTCAATTAAATTATTTAAAATAATTTGAATTATTTTAATTCATAAATATTATTAATAAAATTATTTTAAATTATTTGACTCTATAAAGTTTCAAACTTTTTTATTTCCATTATGCAATTTAGGTTCGACGCGAGTGATTGCTACCCGAGTATAGTTTAATAACCTATTTTCTATATTATTGACTCGTTATTAAAATAATCACTTTATTTACCTAATATTTAATTTAATATTGTAAAGGAAACATCTTTATTTATTAATTACTTATAACTGTCCGATTTGATTTGATCGCTTTTATTATGCCGATTAATTATCGACAGTTTATCATTATCGTATTTTTGTTACTTATGTCCATATTGACTTTGTCTAATAATTAATCTGTTTAGTAACTTTACCCTATAACCCGTTAAAATAATTATTTTTAAAGATTTATTACGAGTTTGTATTATTTTTAACTCGAGTCGGTACCGAGGCAACAAGTATTTACAGAATTGCCACTAACCTTCTTCTTCTTTTTCTTCTTCTCCGGCATGCTTTGTTCTCGACTCCAGGTGCGCTCCAGCCGCCGCCACTGCCGACCACCTCCGGCCGCCATCAATCATTGTCGACCAGCCCTGCCCTGCCCTTGCGGTGTCTCCCTGGCCAACTACGGCCATCTTCCAGCCACGATGACGCCCGCATAGCCTTCCTAGCGTCGCAACCTCAATTGGATGGTCACCTCGTCACCCTCGACCACCTATCTACCTTCCCCGGCCATATTGGAACCCGTCGCCACCCAGGACGGTCGGATTTCTTCCTCAACCGCCGTCGCCCCTATTTTTGCAACCGCACCTGTTTTTGGCCATTTACCACCCCAGGCCGACATCCACACACGCGAGATTGACCCTACACTGATTGAGGAAGAGGGAAGGATCATCTTCTGACGTCGGAATGACGATCACCACCATTTCTTGGCGACTTTGCCTGCCCCTCCCCATCTCGCCGAAACAGGGGACTCGTCGGCCGAATTAAAGTTTAAGTTTTTTGTTTAGTTTCTTTTTTTTGTTGATTTTAAACTTAAATCCTCACGATTATAAAGTTTATTATTAAAATATGCATGCACGAAAATTAAGAAGAGGGAGATAGGAAGAATACCTAAGCAAGGAAGGAGACATGCCGGCAAGGAAGAAGAGAAGAAAATCCGAATGAAGGCTAGGGTTGAGGATGTTCTTTATAAAATGAAATGACGGCTAGGGTTTTGTTCTTTAACCAAATAACCGGGTAAAGAATAAATTATTTAATCGGGTAGACTTAACCGGGTAGAGAATGTAATATAATTAATATTAATTATCTAACGTTCGATCCTCCCCTGCCCGAATTGAATATATTAGAAAAAAAAATTCCACGGTCTTTACAAGTGGGGTCGATGCGAGGTATGATCGATAGTCGTGACAATGAGGAAGACAATGGTGGTGGCGATCGGTCAAGTCTAGTCAGAGGTTGGCCGGTGAGCGGCCAAATAAAGGGTCGAAATCGCCATGGGTAAGGCGGTGTTGCCGGCTACGATCGCGACCACACCGGTGATCATGTGTGGTCTAAAAATGAAGGTCTCGGCAAGATGAACCTATATAGGTGTTTAGATAGGCCCGAGGTGGCTCATCTATGTCAGAAAATGGCTCAACCAGGTAGCAGTGATGGCGGAAACCAGCTATAAAACAATGCCGCTGGCATTGACGGCTCCAGCGCCGGTGGTGGTGATGGGTATGACTTGATAGCTGACTGCAAAGCGGTCATGGTGGTGCCGGTCCGATGGGCGGGGGTGTTCCGGTCCGATGGGTGGCTGAAAGCCGAGGTGGCTGTGGCACTAGGGGTATAAACCCTAAAAATTGTGGGAAGTCTCTGGAAAATAACTTGGTGAAGCTAAGGCTGATGTGGACGGCTTAGATCTTGCCATATGGCACAATCTTAACGTTTGACAACTCATGGCTTAGTGGGGCACACCTATAGGTATATGCAATATGTATATATACGGAAAGCTTGGATCAAGATTGTGAAAATTCAAAAATGACTTGAGTCCTAAAAGTGACTCTATAGGCTTCAATCGAGACAAGAAGGCTAAATGGGTCTCAAATCCTCAACTCAATTGGGTGAGAACCTACGACTCAATTAAACTGGGCCCGTAGGGGCACAATTTGGTGATCCAAAATCCCAATAATGCATGCAAAGGAGATACCCTAAAAATTCACCAGACAGATTATAAACATTGCAATGACCTAAATTTAGGCCTACAACTTGATCTAACCAATAAATATTATTTGTATACCTCGTGTATACAATAATAACTCATTAACTATTGTAGCCTATCTCAAGCTATCATCTACATGTTTGGCATACTTAGCCACTATAAATTGCTCATATGGCCATTTGGGCCCCATACTCATGATCTGAAAACTAGTCGGGCTCGAGCTTGCTCAAAGCGACTCGAACTGGCCCGAACCAGGCAAAAATACAAGTGGGTAAAACCCTAACCTGAAGCTGGGTTTTACAACCTCTCCTTATAAAAATTCTACCCTCTGAATTGCCCACTTCAATTACCATTGGAGGGCTCAACTCAATATGTCATCTCGCTGGCAAACTAGTATCTCTCCCTCAAAAGCTAGTTGTGCACTGACTAAATGGATCAACTTGAAGCTGGAACTCTGAACGCTAATGAAGCTCACGAGCTCATTACTAATCTAGCTGGATAGACTACACATGATTGAATCATTTGGCAAAACACAATCATTTATCTAGACTGACCATACATGCTCAGATCATCTCGTTGGACTGACCATGCATGCTCGAATTGTCTTGCTGGAGTGATCATGCATGCTCAAATTGTCTTGCTGGACTAGCTCCTATGGTCACTACAAACTATGGGGACTGAAATGCGATGACCTCGAAGGGAAAAATCTAAGTCCACCCCTAAGGGTCTACTAGGTAGTCGAGTAGGCACTCTAGAGTATTGTAGGGAACAAGTCTGAATGACATCAAGAAAAATTATGTCGATATGAGGTATACAGCCTAACATCTACCCATGTCACTATGATCCTCATTAATGCGATAGGTCAATTACGTGTACCCTAACGGCACTCTACTCTATGTTCTGTTGTTATACTAGGGTGCCCTACTTGTCCTGGTAACATATGGACTCTAATACAAAATAATGGTATATGCTAATGGCCTGTATGGTTCACAATCACCAATCTAGGTCAATCTCTCAAGTGTCCCTGTAAGACTAGACCTCTCACCAGATCCTAGCTAACTCCGTCCCAAGTCAAATATCTCACTCTATTTCATAATGGAACAAGGACATCTGCTATAACTTTGCTGTGTGCTATGACTCTCGTAACCATATATATGATCAGTAACTACTACTGAAGAGGGCTCTCTGTGATGGAATAGAGGCGAGAACACCTATGCATGTACAACATATCTGAAGGAGTATGAAAACATACTCTGCATGGAACTTTAGGATCTGTATCTAGTTTGTGCCATTTGCACTGGTCAAAGTATGCTCATCTCAATCATTTGGTAAACTGATGGTAGTCCTGATATCTCTAGAAGGGTGAGTGGGAAAATACTCGTGTGAAGGCTAAGCTCTGTCTAAAATGTTTGGTCAAATGAAAATTGAATGGATCTCTCATGGTACACTACTCTAGGACTCTAACTATGAAGTGTCTCATCCTCAGATAGTGACAGCATGTCTCTATCTTTGTCTGAGTGACAATGGGGTAATGAAACTCTGTATAGGATACTAGGTGGCTACAAAATATAGGTCGGTTCATGGACATATCTCTAAGATCATCATGATTGGACTCTGCCATAGGTGGCCAACCTATGAAATAAACACTCAATGAGGAGGCTGAGAGACGACTCCTAGGTAGCTCTAGTTCAATTAACTAATAGTAGGCATGTGTTTCTCGATACCGTACTAGTCACACACTTCTAAATTGTTGGGGATCAAACAAACTAAAGAACTACTATCTCTCCTCAAGTCTACAAGGACTCATAGTGAGGTTTGAGATGTGTCACATCCATGCTTCAGTGGTGTGTGACCTGCCTTCCGGTACCAAATTGTAGCACTAATCTTGACTCACATGACTACAACCGTTGTGGTAGGCTCTCAAGCAAAGGTGTTAGTTATGATGAGCACACATTGGTGTCCCTCTATCTGGTTAGCATGGTTTGGTCGACTAAAGTTCCTATCTATGTTGCTCCAAAGGTTGAGTGAGGTTGTCTCCTCCAGTCTAGTTAGCCATCGGCTACCTGCACTGTAAGCTCTAAATAGTATCAGGAAGGTACCTCCTATACTCGGGGCAAAGGTTCAATCCTGTCTGAAGGAAAGGACCTAATTGTGCTGGCTAAAGCACAAGGAAATTACTCTCTCCTTGAAGGACACTCCCTCACTAATTCCACCATCTAAGTCAAGGGCTCTAATGTGAGTCGAATACCTCTCGCTGGCTGAGGTCACACTGCATGTCATTTTTTTGCACACCCCGGCTCGGTACACGTGTCCTGAAACTGACTCAATTCAAAAAATAACGGTCGACTCGACCGGTTCTGAATATAAAACCCTAACTCGAATCGTGGGTTTTACACTGACAGACAAAAATGGATATGTCAGAATGGACCTGATAGCCAAAATGGATATGTCAGAATGGACCTGACAGCCGAAATGGAAATCTCAGAATGGACCTGACAGCCAAAATTTGACATGTCAGAATGTACCTGGCAGCCAAAATTGATATGTCAGAATGGACTTGACAGCCAAAAATGGATATGTCAGAATGGACCTGTCAGCTAAAAATAGATATGTCAGAATGGACCTGACAGCGAAAAATAGATATGTCAGAATGGACCTGACAATCAATAACGACTAATCTTAAATGAACTGGAATACCACCTAATCTCAGAATGAACTGGGAGGCAAACTTCTTGACCTGAGAGCCTGTAGAACTACATTGAGCTTGATCCCGACGTGGGTATGTAGGCTAATCAAGATTGTTTAATTTCAGCTCATCTAAGGAAAATTAGAAGTATGGTTGGTGGTTCCTTTACGAACTCAGGGTAGGACAATGGATAACAAATTGGACTTCCTTTTATTTTATTGTGTTATACATGTGGCTTTGGCAAACGATACAAGACTGTGGAGTAATGCCCGGACCGGTTAGGGCTCGTCATTACATGGTTGGTTTGGTTTAATTTCAAGTAATGCCTAGCCAGCTAGGCCCATAGTAAACTGAAAAAATGGCAGGTCATTACATGTGGTATCAGAGCACGGTTTTCCACAAGCTCACATTTTATGACTCACGTACCTTGTTGAAAAGTCAAGTAATTATCTTTTTCCACTGTGTTATGTTATTAATTAGCATAGTTTCTTCACTAATAAACCTCAGTCAAAACTGAAATAAGAATGTATAAATGAACCATGATGGTTCAATGTGTCAGGTACTTATCACCTTACTGTTATAATATTTCGAAGACGAAATATCTCTAAGTTGGGGAGATTGCAAAAACCATGATTTTTATTACAAGTCTCGAACATAAATATTATGAAATGAATATAGATGAACCGATATGGTCGGTTATCAAGTGGACCGGTCATGGTTCAACTTAAGGTCACCTAGAAAATACCTATTAATGAATGGATGATGGGGAGTGAGAATTTAATGAAGGGGCTCATTGAACCTAGGAAATACCAATGGATGATGGGGTGTGAGAATTTAATTAAGGGCTAGTTGAACCTAGGAAATACCAATGGATGATGGGGTATGAGAATTTAATGGAGGGAATGGTTGAAGTGTATATATAGGCAGGAGGTGGGAGTATTTCAAGCATCATCTCCGTCCCAGGCGACCACCCCATTACTGTGTGAGTATTTCATTACTCACTTATTTGTTTCCATTTGGATTCTTGCATGCAAAGTTTTGTTAGAGACACCATTGTTAATCCCTAGTGTCTTATGCATGGGGTTCTTGTCGACTGCTTGGTATGAACTGCTGCGAGTCTTTGGGGTTGGGTGTTTGTTTTGTGTTTTTTTAATAGACATGTCAGAATGGACCTGATAGCCAATAATAGATATGTCAGAATGGACCTGACAGCTAGAAATGGATATGTTAGATTGGACCTGACAGCTAAAATGGTTATGTCAGATTGGACATGATAGCCAAAATGAATATGTCAGAATGGACCTGACAGCCAAAATTAGATATGTCTGAGTGGACCTGAGAGCGAAAAATGGATATGTCAGAATAGACTTAATAGCCGAAATGGATATGTCAGAATGGACCTGACAGCCAAAATGGATATATCAGAATGGACCTGACAACCAAAAATGGATATGTCAGAATGGACCTGACAGCCAAAATGGATATATCAGAATGGACCTGACAGCTAAATTTAGATATATCAGAATCGACCTGGCAGCCAAAATGGATATGTCAGAATGGACCTGATAGCAAAAAATGGATATGTCAGAATGGACCTGACAGCCAAATTGGATATGTCAGAATGGACCTGACAGTCAATAACAACTAATCTCAGAATGAACTGGGAGACAAACTTTTTGATCTGAGAGCCTGTAGAACTACATTGAGCTTGATCCCGACATGGGTATGTAGGCTAATCAAGATTGTTTTATTTCAGCTCATCTAAAGAAAATTAAAAGTATGGTTGTTGGTTCTTTTACGAACTCAGGGTAGGAGAATGGATAATAAATTTGTCTTCCTTTTATTTTCTTGTGTTATACATGTGGCTTTGGGAAACGATCCAAGACTGTGGAGTAACGCCCAGACCGGTTAGGGCTGGTCGTTACAGGGTTGGTTTGGTTTAATTTTAAGTAACGCTTAGCCAGCTGGGCCCATAGCATTGTGAAAAAATGGCGGGTCGTTATAGGTTGTATTAGAGCACGGTTTTCCACAAGCTCACATTTTATAACTCAAGTACCTTGTTGAAAAATCCAGTAATTATATTTTTCCATTTTGTTATGTTATTAATTAACAAAGTTCTTCGCTAATAAACCTCAGTCAAAACTTAAATAAGAATAAATAAATGAACCATGATGGTTCTGTGTGTCAGGTGCTTATCGTCCAAATGGGCATAGGTTAGTGGGCCTAGTTAGCTAACACACGTAGCTTGAGTTCAGTAAGAGCTAAGAAAAATTTACTTTGTAAATGTACAATACGGTCAGTGGATGGGCTATTTTTGGAGCTATTTGGACCCTAACAAATTTGAAATTTACAAATAAAAGTAGGAACCTTTCCAGATGGTCCCAAAATTGGTCACGGTGTAAGATGTGGACCAAGTTTTACTGAAATCCAATACTGTTAACATATTTTAAGGTAATTTCCAACTGGATTGAAAAACTAAGGTTTTCACCGAACATCTTCACACTATCCTGGTAAACACCTCTAAAACGTACCTAAATGATTTTTAACCATTACCCAAATATAAATTTTCCAAGTAGACAATTATTTCAGTATCATATAATTTTTTAAAGATTTTATTATTTTAAAATTTGTGGCTTAAAGTACTACAAAATCACATATCATGCTCATAGTCATAAACACACATGAAATAGAAGGCATACTTATGGGTTCTGTTCATGATTATTTAGTGGTTATATTTGGATTAAAATTTTACCAAGAACTCATAAAATTACAATGAAAAATATGGCATGTTGTGCATCAACAAATCATACAAGGTCAGAGAGTAAAAATTGGAGAAAGGAGCGCTTATATCACTATAACGGTCCAAGTCGACACCTTTCCTCAAGTTTTCCCCTCATACATACAAATTTTAGGGCATGGCAGGTAAAACACCCAACATAAAAGTTGTAGATCTACATGCTGTGAGTGTGAAAACAAAGAATCGTGTTAATGGAACATTAGAATGCGTGAGATATGATTTTTATACTAAAATGGTGCACATCAGTGACTCACATGCATTATAAAAATCACATCTTTTTATTCACTTGCCTAAATATGATAAATGCTGCTCAAAATTCTCCTAACATTCAGATATACGAGTTAAAAATGTTCTAAAAATAAATTCATAGAATAATAGAAGCAATACACATCAAACAACAAGAAACAGTGGCAGCCAAAATCTGATGCTAATGAGTGAAGACCAAGGGGAGGTGCTTTTGAGGCATCCAACCTCAAAGCCTACCATCCAAGGATTCTAGGACCGTGGAGGGGGTTTTTTGGAGCTCCAAGGAGGAAGAAGAAGACCAAAGAGAGTGGAAGAAAGTTGTTGGAGGTGATGAGGGAAGGAGAAATAGTGAAAAGGTGAGGGAAGGGGTGGATTTTGAAGAAAGATGGTGGTTGGTTTAGTGATGTCATAGATATGGGCGCCATACCTATACAGGTATGCATGAGATCCCTCAACTTAGTCTCGCATCTAACACGACCATGTGTTTAAGTAAGAATGGACTATAGATCTTTAACTTGGTTAACCACATTAAAAGAAATGACGTGGCCCATTACGTTACACTTTAGGTTGGATCGTTACAAATGGTATTAGAGCAACCCTGGTTCCATGTTAGATGATTGGTTGGAATATGGACATTGGCTAAGGATGCCGGTCATGGGCCAGAGAAGGACAAGCGCTGAGGTTAGGAACGACCAAGTGTAGGAATTTTTGGGACAAAATTTCCTAAGGTGGGTGGATTGTAATATCCCTCAACTTAGTCCCTATCTAATACCTACTCGGATAAGATCCTATTTATAAGTGGGAATGGACTTTAGACCTTTAACTAGGTTGACCACTTTTAAAGAAATAACTTAGCCCATTATGTTCAACTTTGGGCCGGGTCGTTAAAAAGAGTATCAGAGCAACCTGGTTCTGTGTTAGAAGGTTGGCTGGACTAGGGACGTTGGCTAAGGCTGCCGGTCACAGGCTAGAGAAGGACGTGTGCTGAGGCTAGGAAAGGGCTAAGTGTAGGAATTTCGGGGACGAAATTTTCTAAGGTGGGGTGGATTATGAAATCCCTCAACTTAGTCCCACATCTAATACGATCCTATTTATAAGTGCGAATGGACTATAGATCTTTAACTAGGGTGCCCTGCTTGTCCCACATCTAATCACTTTTACGTTGCACTTTGGGCGGGGTCGTTACAAATGGTATTAGAGCAACTTGGTTCCGTGTTAGATGGAGGGTTGAAGTATGGACATTGGCTAAGGCTGTCGGTCACACGCCAGAGAAGGACGTGTCCTGAGGCTAGCAGTCGGACTCCCTCAACTTTGTCCCACATCTAATGTAACACCCCGTTTTGGCTCACCCGTGAACCGACGCGGAAATGTCACCGGCGACCGAACCGTTTGCTAATGTACTGGTTCGGTTAAGCCGACCTAGATCTGCCCTTGGTGTCTTAAGATGGGGATGCAAACATGAAATGCATGAATGGGAACAATTGGGTTCTAACGTAGTCGTACATGCATGCCATGATATGCATGCAAAACAATACCATTCAACAAGCAAGAAATTTAAATAAAAATTCATTAATTTTTACGAAAAAATGGACAGATTCTCCCCTAAAAAGTGCAATAGGGGCCAACCTGTCCACAACAAGGGTATATAAATGTTTTATCCCAATACGATAAAATATAACAATCTACCATGGCATTCAGTCATTATCTCTTTCGTTTTAGTTGAGCCGAGCCTGACTCCAAACTCACTACTCATTCACATTTATCTGTTTGTCTCATAAGAAGCAACTTATCACGACAAAAACATCCTAATTATCATCCACACAGCATTAACACACCATCATTATACATTACACGCGGCAGGTACATGTGTGCGCAGTTCTGTGCTGCTCCTCTGCAGTCCCGACAACTTTCATCCCTCGCATTTCTCACCTACATATATATAGAAAAACCGTCAATAATGAGTGTTATCGGCCCGAAAAATAACTAATATCAATCTGGCACAGGAGAGCAAACTCTCTGGTTGAATGAAAACCATATACTTACTCAAAACTCTTGTCAGGGCACATATGGGAGCCGTCACCTACAACGTCCCCCTTTCTTTCTCATTCTCATACCTTGGTCATTTCTCTATCGTTTCTCGCATCAAATCTCATTCCTTTTTGCCCTCTACACCTTCCATATTACTCTTGGCCTTCACCACGAAGGCTGAGCACTCTCAAGCAATCACCTTTAGTACCCTTTGAACCACAAGTGTAAAGACCGTGGAAAATTTTTTTTAACTATTTGACTCAGACAGGGATGGATCAAACGTTTGAGAATTAATATTAATTATATTATATTCTCTACCCGGTTAAGTCTACCCGGTTAAATATTTTATTCTTTACCCGGTTACCCGGTTAAAGGAATAAAATATGGGTGTTGGTGTGTTTCCACATACCCTAGCCGTCATTTCATTTTATAAAGAACATCTTCCACCCTAGTCTTCATTCGCATTCTTTTCTCCTCTTCCTTACCGGTGTGTCTTCTTCCTTGCTTAGGTATTCTTTCTATCTCCCTCTTCTTAATTTTCTTACATACATATTTTAAGTTGATAATAAGCTTCATAATCGTGAGGATTAAAGTTTAAAATCAACAAGAAAGAAACTAAACAGAAATTAAAGTTTAATTTGGCCGACGAGTCCCTGGTTTCGGTGAGATGGGGTAAGCACGGGCGAGGTTTTGCCGGGAATCGGTGGTGACAGTCTTTCCGATGTCGGAAGATGATCATACTCTCTTCGTCGATCAGTGTAGGGTCAATCTCACGTGTGTAGATGTCGGCCTGGGTGGTAAACGGCCAAAAACAGAGGATGGCAGCGAAAACAGAGGCGACGGTGATGGGGGAAGAAATCCAGCCGTCCAGGATGGCGACGGGTTCCAATATGGCCGAGGAAGGTAGATTACATGTGTGCCGAAGCTGCTCCGGGCTGTACCGACAGGTATTTTTCTGTCTTTATGTTTTTATTTACAGATTTTCTTACCTAACAGTGCTGTGACAGGGTGAGCATATTAGAGTAGGGTACACAAACAGGATGGTGACACAGACCCGTCGGACGCAGATCAGGACCCCATCGCCTCCACTAGTCAGACAGGATAGTCCCGACCATGGTCACAGTGACACAGCTTCCAGTCGACCTAGGACCACCATGCCACCAGCAGAGACAAGTGTACCGGTATCAGCTAGTTGTCGCACGGAGAGTCATCGCTGACACAGTCGACGCGACAGTCACTACAGTGGGAGTAGTTGACAGGAAAGGGATGCTGCAATAGCTAGGCTAGTTGAGGTTCAGATGCAAATGTAGCAGAATCAGGAGGAATTTAGGAGAGAGCTCAGACAGATAGCAGTATCAGTGGCTAGAGCAGAGAAGAGACCAGTCGTGGATGAAGAGGCGCAAGGAGAGCCAGTGGCGCCCATGGGCCCTCTGCCACCGCCTCCTCCTCCACGCCTGCAACAGGGAGCTACCCCCGCAATAGCTCCTCTGGTTGCCCCACTTCAGGCAAGGATGAGACAGGACACCGGTGGACCTGCGATAGCAGGCAGCGGGCAAGCCGTGGGGGGGAGTGAAGCAGTTGGAGGTGACAGTGTACCAGGAGGCTAGTTGGACCAAGGATTCATCAGACCGAGCATTTCCCCTTGGGGCGCAACGGTGTTATTTGTGAGGAAGAAGGATGGAAGCATGCGGTTATGCATAGATTACAGGATGCTAAACCATGCAACGGTTAAGAACAGATACCCTCTTCCTCGTATTGATGATTTATTTGACCAGTTGAGCTTAGCAGTTGTCTTTTCGAAGATTGATTTGAGATCAGGATACTACCAACTGAGGATTAGAGCAGAAGACATCCCGAAGACTGCGTTCAGGACGAGATATGGACACTACGAGTTTCTGGTCATGCCGTTTGGATTGACCAATGCTCCAGCAACATTTATGGACTTGATGAACAGAGTGTTCAATCAGTACTTGGACCAGTTTGTGATCGTCTTTGTGGATGACATACTGGTATATTCTTCATCTAAGGAAGAACATGCGCAACACCTGAGGATTGTGTTGCAAACACTGAGAGAGCATAGGTTGTATGGGAAATTTTCGAAGTGCAGTTTCTGGTTGTCAGAGGTGAATTTTCTCGGCCACATCATCTCAGCATCAGGCATCTCAGTGGATCCAGCTAAGATAGAGGCAGTAGTGCAGTGGGAACAACCGAAGACACCTACGGAGGTTCGGAGTTTTCTGGGATTGGCTGGATACTACAGACGGTTCATTCAGGACTTCTCTTCCATAGCAGCCCCTCTGACGCGACTGACTAGGAAAGAGGAACGGTTCATATGGACAGACGAATGTGAGCGGAGTTTCAGGATGCTAAAGGAGAGGTTGACTTCGGCGCCTATCCTCGCATTGCCTGAGGGACATGAGGATTTTGTAGTGTATACTGATGCCTCAGGGATTGGCTTAGGTTGTGTTTGGATGCAGAAGGATAAGGTTATTGCTTATGCATCTCGTCAGCTCAAGGTGCATGAGCGTAACTATCCTACTCATGACCTAGAGCTTGCTGCAGTCATATTCGCTCTCAGAATATGGAGGCACTATCTATATGGAACATCTTTCAGACTTCTAACTGATCACTAGAGTCTGAAATATATCTTCACGTAGAAGGATCTGAATAGCAGACAGAGGAGATGGTTGGAGATGTTAGCTGATTACGAGGTCGACATAGCATACCATGAGGGCAAGGCGAATGTGGTAGCCGATGCATTGAGCAGGAAGCCAGGATTCTTGTACACCGCAGGATTAGCAGCATTGTCAGTGACCGAGCACACTACGAGCCAGAGACAGTTAGTTGGGATGATGGCGCGACTTACGATTCAGCCAAGCGTGCTTGAGCAGATTCGGATTGCACAGGAGGCAGATCCGCAGTTGAAGCAATGGTTGGAACACGGAACACATCAGGAATTGGCCAGGGATACAGACGGATTAGTCAGATTGAGAGGCCGACTATTCGTGCCTAATGTTCCAGAGTATCCCGGACTTCGAAGTACTATTCTTCACGAAGCTCACACGTCGAGATGCTCAGTACACCCAGGTGGAGTGAAGATGTACCACGATGTCCGACGAACCTATTGGTGGCCAGGAATGAAGAGAGAAGTATACGATACAGTGGCTAGATGTTTGGTATGCCAGCAAGTGAAAGCCGAGCACGTACGTCCAGGTGGAATGCTACAACCGTTGGAAACCCCAGAGTGGAAGTGGGAGAGTATAGCTTACGACTTTGTAGTTGGTTTACCTAAGACCCGCCAACAAAAGGATGCGATATGGGTCATAGTGGATCGACTTACAAAGAGCGTACACTTCATACCGATCAGGATGGATTACCCACTGACCACATTGGCTACGCTGTACAGAGATCAGATAGTCAGGTTACACGGCGTACCACGGGAGATCATATCAGACAGGGATCCGAGGTTCACATCGCGATTTTGGAAGGCTTTTCGGCAGCTATGGGCACAGAATCGAGATTCAGCACAGCTTTCCATCCTCAAACAGACGGACAGACGGAAAGAACCATACAGACCCTGGAAGACTTGCTTCACGCATGTATCCTGGATTTCGGAGGGAGTTGGGAAGAACACCTACCTCTGGTGGAATTCTCCTACAATAACAGCTATCAGGCCACAATTGGAATGGCACCGTTCGAAGCACTGTACGGTAGACCATGCAGATCCCCAGTGTGTTGGGTGCAGGGCAGCGAACCAGTGGTAGTTGGGCCAGAAATGATCCAGCAGACACAAGAGGTGGTAATGAGGATTAGAAGAAGAATGAGGTCAGCTCAAGATAGACAAAAGAGTTACGCAGATCAGCGCAGACGTGAGGTTCATTTCGCGTTAGGAGATCACGTTCTCCTGAAGGTCTCTCCGACTAAGGGAAACACGAGATTCGGGACGCGAGGGAAACTCAGTCCACGCTATATTGGACCCTTTGACGTGATTGAGCGCATTGGACCAGTGGCATATAGGCTAGCATTGCCTCCTCACCTATCAGCTGTGCATGATGTCTTCCACGTGTCAATGTTGAAGAAGTATCACCCTGACAACTCTCATGTTGTCAGCTTCAAAGAGGTAGAGCTGCAACCGGACCTGACGTACCCAGAGGATGCAGTCCAAATCGTGGACCGAAGAGTGAAGATTCTCCATGGAAAAGAAGTTCCCCTAGTACGAGTGCAATGGACCCGACGAGGAGTTGAAGAAGCTACGTGGGAACGAGAAGATGAGATGAGGAAGCGATACCCGGAGTTGTTCGAGCAACCAGCTTCACAACCAGATACTACGCCAACACGTACATTTAGATGAGGAACATGGTTGAAACTTCCTTGGTTAAAATTTCGAGGACGAAATTTTTCTAAGGAGGGAAGGTTGTAAAACCCGTGACTCGAGTCAGAGTTTTACGGGAGTGAACCAGTCGGTTCAACCGTTGGTTCGAGTCGAGTCAGCTTCATGGACCGCGAGCTGAGTTGAGGCCAGCTGTGAGTTATGAGCGATGAGGGTCATGTATGCTCAAGTGTACGATGATAACGCCTGAAAGATGATGAAAAATGGGTTATCAAGTATATGGAGGTATACAATATTGATTGTTATTTTTATTTTATCGTAGAATATTTTTAGGGCCGAATGACGAATTAGGACGCGTTGGATCATATTCAGGTGGGTTATTAGTTATAGAGCATGTCATTTGGATGTTGTTGTGTTTGTTTTATTTTATGGAATTTTTCCATATTTTTCTAGATTTTTTTAGAATTTATTACGAACTAGTTATTATTTTGACTCGAGTAGGAATCGAGTCAATACTTATTTACGAAACTGCCACTACAACACTTCTTCTTCCTCCCGACACTTACCCTTCCAAACCCTAGCCGCGCCACCCACAGTCGTTGCTACCGCCGCCACTGCCGACGCCGCACTGCCGCCGATCAACGCCGCCCCGCCCCGCCGCGCAGTTGCCGCGCCGCCACGACCCACCCCGGCCACCATCTCGCCGCCAGGACGTCGGAATTGCCCCACGAAATCGCCACCACTGCCGTTGTGACCCCGACGACCACCTCCTCGCCATTGCCGACGTTTCCCCCATCATCCCGACCGCCGTCGAGGCCGGCCGGAGCCCCGATCGGAGCACGCCGCCACCGCCGCCCGTTTTCGACGCCGCCGTCGACGGCCATCGCCGCCTCGGCTGCTCTGTTTGACACCACCATCGGACCAAGCTCGTCGAGCTGGTGCCAATAGACCCCCTGATTGCCCCATTCCGAATCATCGCCGGAAAACCACCCGAATCCACTGGAAAACTGCCGATACTCGTCCGAAAACCGCCGGAACCGCCGGAAAATTGGATTCGTGGGAAATTCGCCGGATCATCCGCCGAACGCACTTGGTCCAATCTGATCGGACTTCAGACGCCGCTAGGTGCCGAATTCAAGTTTCGAGCCACGAAACGGAAACCCTAGCTGTCGCCGATTTTCGACGACGCGAGGTATAATTTATTTTAATTTAATTATTTGAAAGTATTGATTATTAGAATTGCATGCTAGGATTGGTGAATTGTATGTTATAATAATATATATAAATGTAGATTTGATTAAGGATAAAATGTGAAATTTGCTTGATTGAGTGGTGTTAAAAATGGAGGCTAAGAAATAAATTAGGGTAACTAGGTAATGATCATGATCTAATGCAAATTAGCCTAAGTAGGCTTGCTAGAATTGATATAGGTTGATGTGTGTTGATTGATGCGTGATTGTGTTGATTGTGTGTGCATGCTATAGGATGTGTGATTCATCATGCGGGCATTAGTTTTTAGCTTGATTGTGTAGGTACGGTGTAGGAGCTCGCCGCCTAGGCACGTGGACCCGTTTGGAGCTTCTACCAGGTCCGTTTAGGACTCGTTCTCTGTTTTACGCTACTCTATTGTATATTTGATTTATCATGTGCAGGACGAGTTAAGTGGCGTTTTATCGGATCCCACTTAACTCGGGCCATTTAGCCAACAGTTTTATTTCGGATTAATAACCCTCGAGGATGAGATCCCTCGAGTTTGTTTTCGAACTTCAGATCCAGCTCACGATGCCTTCGGGCCTATTGTATAAATCCCAACCCAGGCCTATATATGTATAGTTTTCGTGTTTTCGGTGAGAGATGGGATGAGGGGTACTTGCGGCCACGTCTTCAGATAGGGCGTGTGCTCGGAAGAGCGGGCTCTGGAGCTGGGGAGAACCCACTTCGTTCCCGAAGGATCCGGACAACTCCACCTTTGAGTTCCTCAAACCCGGAGAAGTGTGGAGGTTTACGGGTACTGCAATGCAGCACATGTCTAGACTTGTGGTTCAAAGGGTACTGAAGGCGACTGCCTGAGAGTGCTCGGCCTTTGTGCTCAAGGCCAGGAGTAATATGGAAGGTGCAGAGGGCGGTAAGGAATGAAATTTGATGCGAGAAGCGATAGAGAAATGGCCAAGGTATGAGAATGAGAAAGAAAGGGGGACGCTGTCGACCCGAGGGCGACGGCGATGGCTCCCGTATGTGCCCTGATGAGAGTTCTTGAGGAAGTATATGGTTTTGATTCAACAGGAGAGTTTGCTCTCCTGTGCCAGATTGATATTAGTTATTTTCCGGGCCGGTAACACTCGTTACTGACGGTTTTTCTATATATATGTAGGTGAGGAATGCGAGCGATGAAAGCTGTCGGGACTGCGGAGGAGCAGCACGGAACCGCGCACACATGTACCTGCCGCGTGTAACGTATGTATAATGATGGTGTGTTATTGTTATGTAAATGATAATTTTGATGTGTTTGCGTGAATGAATTACTTGTTATGAAACGAACTGATAAATATGAATGAGTAGGGAGCCTTGGAGTTCAGACTCGGCTCAGGTAAAAACGAATGAGATAATGATTTAATGTCATGGTAGATTATTATGTGTTATCGTATTTTCATAAAATAGTATATATTTTCTTTTGGTTTCTCATTTGTTGTTTTGTCTTATTTTGCTTGTACATCATAGCATGCATGTAGGACTCCGTTAGAACCCAATCGTTCCCATTCATGCATTTCATATTTGCATCTCCATCTTGAGACGCCGAGAGTAGATCCGGGTCGGCTTAACCGAATCTAGTAGATTAACGAACGGTTCGGTCGCCGGTGACATTTCTGGGTCGGTTCACGGGTGAACCGAAACGAGGTGTTACACGATTCGCATCTTAGCAAGAGAAATAAAGACACTCAGGATTAATGAAATTACTTTGGTAAAAGTATTGTGGAAAAATTAGGGGTCAGAAGAAGCTACATGGGAGACTAAACAAGAAATGGGAAGGAAATACCCTAGCCTGTTTGTGGCATAAGAGTTTTATAATTGTAGTGGCATGAACTGATCCCGAAGAAATAAATAAATTTAATCATAATTGTTCTGTTGCCTGTTATGATATTTCGGGGATGAAATATTTCCAAGTTGGGGAGATTGTAAAGACCGTGGAAAAAAAAATTCATTATATTCGATTCGGGCAAGGAAGGATCGAACGTTAGAGAATTAATATTAATTATATTATATTCTCTACACAATTTAGTCTACTCAGTTAAATATTTTATTCTTTACCCAGTAACCCGGTTAAAGGAATAAAATACGGGTGTTGGTGTGTTTCCACATACCCTAGCCATCATTTCAATTTATAAAGGACATCCTCCACCTAGCCTTCGTTCGCATTCTTTTCTCTTCTTCCTCACCGACGTGTCTTCTTCCTTGCTTAGGTATTCTTTCTATCTCCCTCTTCTTAATTTTCTTGCATGCATATTTTAAGTTGATAATAAGCTTTATAATCGTGAGGATTAAAGTTTAAAATCAACAAGAAAGAAACTAAACATAAATTAAAGTTTAATTTGGCCGACGAGTCCCCTGTTTCAGCGAGATGGGTAAGCACGTGCGAAGGTTTCGCCGGGAATCGGTGGCGACGGTTGTTCCGATGTTGGAAGATGATCCTACTCTCTTCGTCGATCAGTGTAGGGTCAATCTCATGTGTGTGAATGTCGGCCTACGGTGGTAAATGGCAAAAAATATAGGATGGCGGTGAAAACAGAGGCGAGGGCGGTGGGGGAAGAAATCTGGCCGTCTTGGGTGGCGAAGGGTTCCAAGATGGCCGTGGAAGTTAGATAGGTGGTCGAGGGTGTCGAGGCGACCACCCAATTGAGGCGGCGATGCTCGCCGGCAGTGGAATCGCCAACGCGAGCACGCCGCTAGGCAAGCAATGCAGGTGTCACCGCGGCTGGAAGGCAGCCGGAGTTGGCCAGGGCGACAACGCAATGGCATGGCAAGTCCGGACGGCGACGATTGATGGCTGTCGGAGACGATTGCTGGCTGCGGCAGGTTGGCGCCGGGGAAGAAGAAGAAGAAGAAGAAGAAAATTACCTTGGGTGGCAAACTTGTAATAATCCTTGACTCGACACAACTCGACTTAAATAATAATACCATATGGTAAATAACACCTGACTCGATACCGACTCGTGTTAAAAATAATTCGAACTCGTAATACATCTTTAAAAATAATTACTTTAATGGGTTATGGGTTAAAGTTACTAAACTAATTAATTATTGGACAAAGTCGACATGGACAGAAGTAATAAAAATACGATAATGATATAGGGTTGATTATTAATCGGCGTAATACAAGCGATTAAATTAAATCGGATGGTTATAAGTAATTAATAAAATAAAGATTTTACCTTTACCATATCAAATTTAATATTAGGTAAATAAGGAGATTATTTTAAAAGCGAGTTAGTAATGTAGAAAATGAGTTATTAACTATAGTCGGGTAGCAATCACTCCCGTTGAAGTTTAATATCATAATGAAAATAAAGAAAGTTTGAAATTTTATTGAGTCGAATAATTTAAAATAATTGTATTAAAAATATTTATGAATTAAAATAATAAAAATTATTTTAAATAATTTAATTGAACAACTTAATTAATTACATGGCTGTAAATATTGGTAGCGATTAAAAATTATAACTGTAAATTAAATCATCATGATCGGGGTTAACTTATTATCACCGCACAAGGAAATTAAATACTTGATTATTTGTAATAATTCTACTATCAATTATTAATTATGATTTAGGTAATTAATTTAAAATGTAAAGTAGGACTTAAATGATTAAATCACATGAATAATTTAAAATTTAATATTGTTGAATTTAAATAATGATATATATATTAGTCATTTAGTTGCATGCATTCCTACTCGAGATAAAATTATACTTATGTATAATTTTATGTTCTTGTTTAGATTAAGATCATTGGTTGCAAATGCGAGTTCGAAATATCCAGGTCCGTATAATCATTTGAAATATTTTACTTTCCCTTATTGGCAGCCCTGGTCGGTCTGAGCCCAAATTCGACCACTATGCTGCTGTAACACATTGCGGGGTCACCTTTAAAATTATTATGTGTGCCCGTATAATTATTTGAAATGTTATATTGTTCGTATAATTGTTTAAAATGTTGTATTTTCCCAAATTGAGTATAATTATATGAAATTATGTATTTTTTTCCCAAACTGGTAGCCTTTGTCGGCACCTAATCTCAGAATGAGCTGGGAGACAATGTTCTAATCTCAGAATGAACTGAGAGACCATGACTAACCTCAAAAGAATTTGGGGACCATCTAATTCAAAATGAGCTGGGAGACAATTTTCTAATCTCAGAATGAATTTGGAGACCATGACTAACCTCAAAGTGAATTGGGGGACCTCTAAATCTCAGAATGAGCTAGGAGACAATTTTCTAATCTCAGAATGAACTGGGAGACCATGACTAATCTCAAAATGAATTGGGAGACCAGTTAATCTCAGAACGAGTTGGGAGACGATTTTTAATCTCAAAATGAACTGGGAGACCATGACTAATGTCAAAATGAATTGGGAGACCACCTGATCTCAGAATGAGCTGAGAGATGTTTTCTAATCTCAGAATGAGCTGGTAGTCGACTTTTACTAATCTTAGAATGACCTGAGAGACAAGTTACTAATCTCAGAATGACCTGAGGTATAATTACTCTTTACTTGTGTAATAATGATAATAAAAACGAGTGAAATGATAATAGAGATTATGTTGACTTGTTTATTTAATTATGCGGCTTAGTGGTTTTATCATTAACGCGGAATTGTCTCCGCAGGTGAGCAGCTTTGGGACTAAAGAATAGAAGTGTGGTTGGTGCTTCTTTTACCAACCCAGGTATGGTGAATCGATAAAAAAGTTGGACTTCCTTATTATTCTCTTGTGTTTTAAATGTGGCTATGCGAAACGGTTCAGAGACTCTTGGACGGTTATTTTAAATTTTAGAGAACATGATTTGTTGTTATGATTTATATTATATGTTGCCAGACTATTTGCTGTATTTAAATTCAAGTTCTAGAAGGTTACATTTACATTAACTATATTTTTAAGTAACACCCGGTCCAGTTCGAGCGGGTCATTACAACAAGTCTAGACATGCGCTGCATTGCAATACCTGTAAACCTCCACAATTCTCTGGGTTTGAGGAACTCAAAGGTTGAGTTGTCCGGATCCTTCAGGAACGAAGTGGGTTCTCCCCAACTGCAGAGCATGCTCTTCTAAGCACACACCTTTCTCAAGGCGTGGCCGTCAGTAACCCTCATTCCATCTCTCACCGAAAATGTGAAGTTATACATATATAGGCCTGGGTTGGGATTTATACAATAGGCCTGAAGGCAACTTGTGGTCGGTCTTAATTTCGAAAACTGACTCGAGGGATCTAATCCTTGACGGTTGGCTAAATGGCCCAAGTTAAGTTGGATCCGATAAAACACCACTTGACTCATCCTGCACATGATAAATCAAATACACAATAGAATAACGTAAAACAGAGAACGAGTCCTAAACGGGCTTGGTAGAAGCTCCAAGCGTGCCCTCGTGCCTAGGTGGCGAGCTTCTACTCTGTACGCACACATCGAAACTAAATACTAACGCTTGCTCATGATGCAGTCATACATCCTATATCAGACATACATCCATCACGCATCAATCAACACACATAAACCTTTATCAATTCTGGCAAGTCTACTTCGGCTAGTTTGCATTAGAACATGATCATTACCTAGTTATCCTAATTAGTTTCTTAGCCTCCATTTTTAACACCACTCAATCGAACAAACTTCATATTTAATCCTTAATCAATTCTACGTTTATATATATATATATATATATATATATTATAATTATAACATGCAATTCACCAATTTTAGCATGCAATTCTAGTATTCAATACTTTTAAATAATTACGTTAAAATAAATTATACCTCGCGGGATTCTTGACTTGAATTTGGCACGCTCATGGCATCCGAAGATCGATAGGGTTCGATCGGAGGGATTCGGCGGAAGATCGGGTGATTTCCAACAAATTTCGGTGAATCCAGTTTACTGGGTGACTTCCGGCGGTTTTCCGGTGACTATTCCGGTGGGGCAATCGGGGTAAGGATTAGCACCAGCTTGGTGAGCTCGTCCCAATGTCGGGAGGGAGAAAAACACCCCTAGTGGCAAACTCATAAATAAGTATTGACTCGATTTGTACTGAAGTCAAAATAATAATAGTTCGTAATAAATCCTAAAAAAATCTAGAAAAATAAGGAAAATCCCATAAAATAAAACAAACACAACAACATCCAAATGACATGCTCTATAACTAATAACCCACCCGAATATGATCCAACAAGTCCTTATGCATTATTCGGCATAAAACTATTTCTACGATCCAACATATAAAAAGAAAAATAGTGCATACTTTCATATATTCTGATAACTCATTTCTCACCATCTTCTTGATGTTAATACCATATATTCAGGTACACCAGACTCTCATCGCTCATTACTCATGGCTGGCCTCGACTCAGCACGTAGTTCATGAAACTGACTCGAATCGAACTAATGGTTGAACCGACTGGTTCAGTAACATAAAACTCTGACTCGAGTCACAGGGTTACATCTAATACCTATTAGGATAAGATCCTATTTATAAATCGCAATGGACTATATATCTTTAACTTGGTTAACCACTTTTAAAGAATGACTTAGCCCATTAAGCTGCACTTTGGACTGGGTCGTTACATGGGTGCCATATCTATAAAGGTATGGGTGCCATATCTATAGAGGTACGGGTGTCATACCTATAGATGTATGGATTGGGTTAGCTAAAGAGGTATGGGTTGGGTTATCTCAAAACCCAAAAACCCTAGGGTTTTATTTTAAAGCGATCGGGTTCACCTCGGGAATTGCATTGCACGTCCAAAAAGGGGTTAGGATGGTTCAAAAGGTTATCAAACGCATGACAAGGACATAAAAGATGCATGAGGGACATGGTACTAAGGTGTATTGGATGCCAAAGGTGGCTATGGCCCGGCAACTTATAGCATATCATATACGAACCACGGCAAGAAGGCCTGGACCATACTAACCCGATTCAAGTAACAACTGAACTGACAGTAAAAACCCTCGAGCGGACATCCCGTGTTTTAAACTATAATTAAAAAAATAAATAAATAAATAGTTAATTTTAATTAATCATGAATAATAATAATTTCATAGTCATCATAGTTATCCAATTCAAAACACACAATTAAATACAAATGAATAATAACATACAAATAATAATATGTGTATGGACTGAAAGCTTGGATCGAGACTGTCCAAAGTCAAAACTGTCTCAGTCTTAAAAGTGACACTATAGGCAAGAATTGAGTCAACAAGGCTAAATGGACCGCGAACCTTCAACTCAATCTAGAAGAAATTGAATGGATGCATGCAAAAGAGATACCCTGAAAATACTAAATGGATACTAAATGTGGGAAACGCCTAAATATAGGCCTACAACCCTGGCTAGCCCATAAAAATCATATGTATACCTCATGTATAAACTGATAACTCACGCTCTGCTATAGCCTAATTGAAGCTATCATCTGCATGTCAGTCATGCTTAGCACCATAACAAGCTCGTACGGCCATATGGGCCCTATACTCATGGTTTGAAAACTAGTACTGCTTGAGCTCACTTGTACTGACTCAAGACTGGCGAATTGGGCAAAACCACAAGTGGGTAAAATCCTAATCGGAAGTTGGGTTTTACAACCTCTCCTCATTATAAAAATTCCATCCTCATAATTTCTCATGTCAACTGCATTCGAATGACTCAACTAAAGATGCCATCACTATGGAAAATTAGTATCTCTCCATAAAAGCTAACTGCACATGGCCCAAAAAGACCAACATGAAGCTGGCGAAACATGTCATTTATGTTGGAATCATCTAACTAGACTGACCATACAAGCACGAATCTCTTACTTGACTGACCATGCAGGGGTCAAATTGTCTCGTTTGATTGACTGTGCATGCTCGAAGCATCTTGTTGTACAAACCATGCATGCTTGAATCATCTCACTGGACTTGCTCCAAGGATGCAAACTATGGGAACTGAAATACAATGACCTCAATGAAAAATCTAGGTTCACCCGTAATCGTCAAGCAAGTACTCTAAAGTACTGCAGGGTACCAGTCTGTGCTGCATCAGGAAAAACTATGCCAATGCAAGGTACATGGCCTAACATCTACCCATGTCTCCCTGATAGTTATCAATGTGACAGGTCAACTATGTGTACCCTCAAGGCACTTTGCTCTAGGTCCTATGTCTATACTATGGTGTCCTACAAATACTGCTAGCATAGGGTGGACTTTATCACCAAATAAGGGTATATCCTAATGAGCTGTATAACTCACTAGCTTCGGTCTAGGTCAAACACTCAGTTGTCCCTGTAAGAGGAACTAGACAGCCCACGGGTCTAGCTAACAGGTTCCCAAATCAAGTATTTGACTCTATTCCATAATGGAACAAGGACAGTTTTTATGACTATACTACATGCTATGGCTATTATAACTATCTATATAACCACTAACTATAGCTGGAGGGAGGTCTCTGTGATGGAATGATGGTGAGAACACTTGTACATGTACAATGTGTCTCACGGAGTATGAAAACATACTTTGCATGTAGCTATGGAGTCTACATCTAGTCTGTGGCATGCATGCTGGTCAATGTGTACTCATCTTAACCATCTAGTAAACTTATCGTAGTACTAGTTATCTGGAAAAATGAGTGTGAAAACAATAGGGTGAAGGCTCAGCTCTGTTTGGTGTCATGGTCTCATGGAAAGAGAATGGAACTCTTATAGAAAACTAGTCACACTACTCTGGATTCTAACTAGATGTCTCATTGTCACGTGGTCTGACATCAAGTCTCTATGTGGTCATGCCAGGATCTCTATCTAAGTCACAATGGGGTAATGAAAAATCTATGTAAGATACTTGGTGGCTCAAAAATATAGGTAGGTCCATGGCCGTGTCTCTAAGATCATCATAATTGGACTCCTGTGCGGTGGCAATCTATAGAACATCCAATCAATGACGAGTCTAAGAGATAACTACTGACCGGCTGTGATACCTTGAATCCGGCTTGCTCGTGAATAGAACCGAAAAGACACGGGTCCCGAGTGGATCTACTCTCAGTGTCTTGAGATGGGAGATGTCAATCGCTATGTATGGATGAATGCATGGAACTTTAACATGCTACTACATGGATGACATGACAACTAGTTTACAAAATAAAATAATTATGATAAAATCAATAAAAATTTCAAAAAAACGGACGGAGTCTCCCCTAAAAGTGCAATTAGGGGCCACCCTATCAAATCAACATATATAAATGCATAACTCCAAATACATTCGTTGCACTATATTTTTCACGTAAACATTTAATTTGGTCACCTCAAAATATTCTCAACATTTGGGTTTGACCCACCTGTTCATTCTATTTACATTTCAGTTCTAATTGGGTCTTGACCTATCTGCAAATTTTTATTCCACCTTTATCATTCGATTTGCACACTAATATATAATTTTTGTCATGTTATCACTATCTACTTCTATATACCAAAATCTTCATCATAAGTATTTCATTTTCACAATAACATAACAAACAATCAAAAAAACTGAAACAAACATTTGGTTGGCGAGCATGCCTGTGTGTGTGCAAGGTAGGTCACTCCTCCGTTCAAGCTAGCGTATCCAGTATTTAATCCACACCAACATATTTATAAAGAAAAATGTCATTAATGAGTGTTACTGGTTCAAAAATATAAATACATAACAAACTAGTAAATAAGAGCTGACTCTCATTTTGAATAAAAATATTTGTATACTTCTCTTGAACACTCCTAAAGGGCATATAATGAGGTGCCACTAGGATGTAGACCCGCTAGCATCCCAAACTGACTAGTCTGATGCCTCTCTTGGCATTTTCTCATTTTCTGGTCCCTTGGGACTCTAGTATATCCTAAACCCTTTCCTTTCCTCCATACTTCTCCTGTCCTTGAGCACAAAAGCCAAGTACTCTCAAGCAGTCACCTTTAGTACCCTTTGAACCACAAGTGCTCTGTACTAAATCGTGTCCATAAGCCTCCACATTTCTCTTGGTGTGAGGAACTCCAAACAGTAGTTGTCAAGATCCCTCGAGGTTGGAACAGCCAGCTCACTAATCCAGAGCCCGTTCTGACTATCATGTGCACCCGCTCATGGTACGTGCAAGTCGATCTTTCCCATCTCTTGTCTCCAATGAAGCCCGATAAAACTATATATAGGTCTGGGAAGGGATTTATATAATATGTCCGAAGGAAAATTGCAGTGGATCTTATTTTCGAAATCAAACTCAAGGGATATCATTCTCGAGGGTTTTAATCTGAAAAACCGGTTGGCTAAATAGGCCAAGTTAAGTAAGATCTGATAAAATGACATGTCATGCACGTAGTAAAACAAACGTACAATAGAATAGAACGCAAAACAAGGAACAAGTCCTAAAAGGACCTAGAAGCTTCGAGTGTACACATCAATTACACATGCCTATAGCATACACATCAATCTCATATAAAGTTTTCCTACTCTATGTCGCAGTAGATTATGATACTTACTTAGTTTACCTAATTAGTTCCTTAACATTAATTTTTATGCAAATCCATTAAGCAAATTTCATATGTTTATTTATCATAATATGACAAATTCGTCGATTCATTAATCCTAGCATGTTGAACTAATAATTTTCACCTTTAATAAATTAAGTTGGAATTAATTATAACTTCTGTCATTAGCTGTGACGAGCCGGCCCAAAATATAACATAATGGGCTAAGTCATTTCTTTAAACGTGGTGAACCAAGTTAAAGATATATAGTCCATTCTCAATTATAAACATGATCTTTTCCCAGTAGGTATTAGATGTGGGACTAAGTTGAAGGATCTTACAATCCACCCACCTTAGAAAATTTTGTCCCCGAAATGCCTATACTTGGTCCTTTGCTAGTCCAGCCCATCGTCTAACTCGGAATGAGCGTAAGTCATTTCCTTAAAATGGTTAACCCAAGTTAAAGAACGACCCGGGCCAAAGTGCAACATAATGGGCTAAGTCATGTCTTTAAACGTGGTGAACCAAGTTTAAAGAGATGACTTAGCCCATTACGTTGCACTTTGGGCAGGTCATTACATTGGCAATCT